>JAXQQM020093055.1:0-103237 GCA_034641835.2 Pinus albicaulis | reverse complement strand
TGGGCTCCGGGATCGTTTGGAGTGGCCGGTTTTTGTGCGCTTCTGAGCGTTGGGGAGCATTGAGGCGCTACACCTCTGCGCAGCGTTGTCCCTCTGTTCCAGATCGAGGCTTAGTCGGAGCCTCCTCTCCTGCTCGTCCCCTTCCATGATGGTCTGAGGGACGTGGTTATTTTCGCGGACTTCTGAGGTCATTGCGGCTATGGAGCCATCTCCGCTGCCCCCCCCCCCCGACGCTGCTGCCTTCCTCAAGCTCCTGGAATCTCTGCCGAAGAAAAAAATCTCAGAGACTGCTAAGTTTGTGAAACGAGTGGAGGATATCCTTGAGATATCTCTCCCTCCCGATGGCCCGATCAAGGTCGCCCTATCCTTGGCGGAGCGGGCCTTGGTTGGACAGTTCACGGGCCTCTGGCCCTCTCCCAAAACGACGGATAGTTGGGTTGCTCGAAACTGGGCACCGCTGATCAAAGAGAGAGTTACCTCGTACTTCCTAGGTAAGGGCTTCTTTTTGTTTGAGTTCACTGACAAAGATGATAAGGATCTAATCTTTCGAAACGACCCCTACTTCATGGGCCCTCAGGGGCTTTATCTGAACAAGTGGACGCCCGACTTTGACCCTGCAGTCGATGTGCCCACTGCGGTTCCCGTGTGGGTTAGGCTACCCAACCTGCCTGTTCATTGCTGGAATGGGGAGTCTCTGAGTCACATTGGAAACACCTTAGGCAAGTACATCGATCGAGCAAGTAACAAAGATCAATTCGACTGTGCGAGAATCTGTGTTGAAGTAGACTTGGAGATCGGATTGCCCGAGGCGATTAAGATCAGGGTTGGAAGCTGGACTCATTTGCAAAAGCTGGATTATGAGCAGCTTCCGTTCAAGTGTCGGAAATGCCATGTTTATGGCCACTTTGCCCGAAGCTGCCCAAAAAATTGTGAAGCTGAGAAATGTAAGGAGGAAGGATGGACACAGGTTAAAAGATCTAAAAATGCTCATAGAGGCCCTCGCACTGGAAATACAAATGGCAACGGCTCTCAGGCAGCCCCTAGAAACCAGACACCAACCTTGGAAGAGCAAGGCAATAAATTTGTACAATTAAGCTCTGTTATAAAAGGCTCACAAGAACCGGAGAAGCAGAAGGACGACTCAATCCCCATAGAGTCCCCCTCTGGATCAAAGCATGTGGATAACAACGAAGACATATCAAAAGAGGTCCTCATAGAAGAGACAGAAGAAGGGCAAGATTCAGATGAATCAGAAGAAGAAGGCGAAATAGGGATTTCGCAAACCTCAGCCAGAAGATCCCTAAGAGGCCGGAAAACTGCTCGGGAAAAAAGAGAGCAAGAGACTTACAAGGATAAACTTCAGGGAAGCCAACCTACCCTCGAGAAACTCTTGGAAAACACTCCGAAGAAGAATAGAAATTAGTCACAGAGCTCTAGAGGAGCTCATCACCCAAAAGGTAAATGATGAGGATCGTCTCCTGGAACTGCAGGGGGTTGGGGAGCAGAACTAAAGAAGAAGCATTAAGAAGTCTGAAGCGATCTGAATCCCCAGATATACTCCTAATCCAAGAGACCAAGATGGAGGAAACTTCCTTTCTCCAGATCGGGAAAAAACTATGGAAGAATAGCGATGGTCAAGCTGTCTCAGCTCGAGGTGCCTCAGGTGGTCTAGGCACTATCTGGGACGCCAATAAATTTATAAGGATAAAAGAAGCTAATAGTATTCATTGGTTGTTCACAAAGCTCTGTCATGTGGAATCTGAGATGACTCTTTCACTCCTTAATGTTTATTCTCCTGTCAACGTAGGGGAGAAGAAAATTTGTTGGGAAACTATTAAAAGTCTGGCAGAGTCCGAAGTCTTGGATAATATTATAATAGCAGGTGATCTCAACCTCACCTTATCCTCGTCAGAAAAACGTGGTGGATGCATAGTAAGAGACCCAGCGCGGGAATGGGTTGAAGAGCTGATACATGATTGGGACCTGATTGATGTTAAACCACTGATCGGTAAGTTCACTTGGACAAACAAAAGAATCGGCTCGGGCCATATCGCCGCAAGGTTAGACAGGTTCCTTGTCCATAGCTCTTTTTTTCTTCACGGTTTTGAGTCTATAATGCATATATTGCCTTGTAGTATTTCTGATCATCGCCCTATAAAACTTGAGTTGGTTGCTCATTCGAACCAAGGTCCCATACCCTTTAAATTCTGCTCTCACTGGATCAAGGAACAGACTTTCATGCCACTGATAAAAGCGACCTGGAATATCCCTGTTAAAGGCTCACCATTTTTTGTTTGGGAGGAGAAATTAAGGAGAGTAAAAGCTGCTCTAAAAGACTGGGTTAGGACCTTACCCAATCCGGCTGTGGAAAGAAAATCGATTCAAGAACGGTTGGAGAAGCACCAACTGGTTTTGGAAAAGGTCGAGATCACCAAAGATACTCTTGAAGAGGAGGCTTCTCTGCAACACTTGTTCCTCAAGGCTAGCTTGGCAGAGGAAGCTCACTGGAGATTGAAATCCCGCAGCCTCTGGCTCAAGGCGGGAGATAGGAATACTTCATTCTTCCACAAGCAAGCTCAGGCTAGAAACTGCCGCAACGCCATCTCTGAAATTTCTGTTGAGACCACTACGTATAGAGACATTCATAATATCAAATTTGCTGCCTTCACTCACTTCAAAAACCTATATACCGAAGATGAGGCCTTGGATCTGGATCCGAGCCTTGTGAATGAGGTTCCCTCTCTGATAACCGACAGTCAGAATCATTTCCTGGAAGCTGAGATTGCAAATAATGAAATAAAAAGTGCTCTATTTGCTATGGAACCGGATAAGGCCCCTGGACTCGATGGGTTTACAGCTAGTTTCTTGCAATCCTGCTGGCCCATTGTGGAGAAGGATCTGTGTAGAATGATACGGAAATCCCAAGGGTGCCAGAAAATCGGGGGTAGCACTAATTTAGCCTTCTTGGCTCTCATCCCCAAGGAAAAAGGCGCCAACTCCTTCAGCAGATTTCGCCCCATCTCTCTCTGCAATATAGGCTATAAGTTGATCACGAAAGTTATTGCCAACAGATTAAAATCCATCCTCCCTGGCATCATCCCTGAGAATCAAGGAGGCTTTATTCAGGGAAGACAGATAGTGGATAACTTCATTTTGGTCCAAGAGGCAATTCACTCCAGTGTGGTTCGCAAAGAGAAAGGCATGGCTGTCAAGTTAGACCTGGAAAGCGCTTTCGACAGAGTAAGACATAGATTCATGCTGGAGGTTCTGCAAAAATATGGGTTTGGTTCCAAATTCATAAATTGGATCAAGGCCTGTATCGACGAGCCTTGGATCGCCCCTCTGGTGAACGACAGAGCCACTGAATTCTTCAAAGCATCTCGAGGTTTGAGGCAAGGGTGTCCTTTATCCCCCCTCCTCTTTGTCCTCCAAGCCTCTGTTCTCAATTTCCTTTTGAACAAAAAACTTCAGGATCAAGAATTATTGGGCCTAAGCATTGCTAGAGGAGTTCAGAACATAAACCATGCTTTGTTCGCAGATGATTCCCTCTTGCTGGGTGCTGCCTCAGTGCCCTCAGCTAGAAGATTTAAAGAGGTGATCGATGTATATTGTCATGAATCTGGAAGTAGTCTCAACAAAGGTAAGTGTCAAATTTTATGCTGGAACACTCCTGCTACCATGCTCCATGCCATCTCCAGCTGCTTAGGCTTCGCTGCTTCCTCATCCTGGACATCATTCAAATATTTGGGCCTCCCTATTTTCCATAAAAGTGCTGCTAGCAGAGATTGGTTACCCCTGTTGGACAAGTTTGAAGCTAAGATTCGTGCCTGGGGCTTCAATTGGCTAAATCTGGCAGGGAAGTCGGTCCTTATAAAAGCTGTCTTAAATAGCCTCCCCATCTTTCAGTTTGCAGTTCTGCTGGCCCCTGCTGGAATAATAAAGAAAATGGAGGACCTGACCAGAAAATTCTTTTGGAAAGGCGATAAGGACAATGCTAAGAAAATTCCTTTAATAAGCTGGGCCACAATTGCCATGCCCAGACTGGAAGGAGGACTGAATTTTAAGAATCTTAGCCTTCAGAATGTTGCTTTGGGAGCAAAACTGATATGGAGGATTATTGCCCCTAACCCGGGGTGGGCGCAGCGTGCCTTGTGGAAGAAATATTTCCGTGGCAAGAGAACAAGGTGCTTAGAACAGTCCATTGCCAAATCCAGCTCGGTTATCCATAAGCTATGTGCAAAATCCGCCTCCCTCATCAGCCAATTTGCTCATTGGATACCAGGTAATGGCAAGCAAATTCGAATATGGGAGGATCGGATAATGGGATGTGAACCCCTGGAGGATGATCGCTCACTACGATTGTTGAAAGACTGGATGCATAGAGCCGGTTACTTCACTCTGTGGGATATTTCTATCTGGGAAAACGGAGTTTGGCATAGTTGGCTCAACTTTGAGGTGCCTCCAAACCTGTCTAGCGAGCTGGCAACTTTCTTAGATCTCTTACATGGAAAGGCTCCTTTGCGCTGCAGGAAATTGGATGTTCGTGGATGGGGACCGTCTCCAGGGCACTACACCGTCTCAAAGGGCTACAGGGAGATCATCTCAATCCCTCACGTCCCTCCAGATCCGAATTCTTGGAAAGGTATTTGGTTTCATCCATCGCTGCCTAAAATCGACCACTTCTGTTGGCTTCTATGCCATCAGAGGATTTTAACTGAGGACAGACTGCGGAAAAGAGGATTCTATGGTCCCTCCCGTTGCTCGATGTGTAAAGAAAGCGCCGAATCTGCTGCACATTTGATGCTCCACTACAATTTTGTGAAGAATTTATGGGCTGAAGCCTTAGGCCCTTGGACACAGGACTTCGCCCTTCCAAATTACATTCCGGATTTGTTCTCCTGTTGGTTGCGCTCTTATCCCAGAGGCTCTCCCCAGAATTCGCATCTCAAGAATGCCTGGTGCGTACTTCCTAAATTGATTAGCTGGCATACCTGGTTGGAAAGAAATCGGAGGATTTTCAGTGATAAAAGGTGTGATCACAAGATTATCTGGATTAAAATCAAATCCCAGCTTAAAGAATGCGTTGGCGATCATCTCGATGGGACTGGTTTGAGGGAGCTCGACTCTATTTGGAGTGAGCATCTTGATCTCCATTTCTCTGTTGCTGAAAGGCCCCTCATCCCTCTTCATGACTGGCAGATCAGATTAAACGCATTCGATTTCATGTCCTTCTGCACAAGGAATGCGCACAACACTCTTTCCTTTGACGGCGCAGCGAAAGGAAACCCAGGCAGATCCGGAGCCGGGGGTGTGGTCAAAACAGCTGATGGAGGCATTGTTCTCCGATACGCCTGGGGTGTGGGCTATAACACCAGCATCCAGGCTGAAGCCCTGGCGCTTCTTCAAGGCCTCAAACAGCTAAAATCGCTTGGCATTCTTGTGGCCTCGGTGTTTGGAGATTCCCGGACCATCATTAAAACCATGGTTGACAATGCTTCCCCCTCAGATCTAAGACTGTCTAGATTGATCAGAAGAATAAAAATTCTGTCGAACTCTTTTCAGTGCTTAACCTTCTATCATATTAAGAGAGACAATAATAAAGATGCTGATGCTGAGGCTAATAAAGCGGTCATCCTCCCTCTCGGAGTCATCGTCAGAGATGGAGTTGAAAGTCGGGATCCCATACCTTAATTGACTGGTCAATGTATTACAGCGTTTTTTTGAAGCAGTTTGTCTGCATTTTTAAAGGGGGGAAGATTGAGGCAGTGGTTCGAAAAATAGAATGTAACAAACTCTGGGGGTTCAAAGAAAAAGAGGCTATGGACTGGTCATTGAAACAACTGGTCTCGACTCATCATTATGTATCCAGTTTTGAGGCCTTGGGCCAGAATTAATATATCTCTCTACCTGTTAAAAAAAAAAAAAAACAATTGTTTGTATCAAAATCAAGGATACAAAAGAAAGGAGACATAGTGAAGAGAAGCTTCCAACCTTACAACAAATCATAAAAATGTATAACGTTGAATGTATGGAATCCATTTTCCTTGATACACATGAGAAGTGCAATGAAAAATCTTGGAATTTGGAAAATGTCACGAAGCTTATCTCATGTTCCATTCATTTAGATTTGAAGTATATGGAAGAAGAAAAGCAAGACAATGGATACTTATCAAGAATGTATGGTTCTTTAGAAGGAAATGACGTTGACAAGGCTTTGGAGGACCAAATAGCAAAATTAAAAATAGAAGAGGACTTTTCAGAAAATGGGTTACTCAAGGATTTTGGAATCCAGATGAGCTACATTATCTCACTGATTCAAGCAAGCGCTAAAAAAGAGAGAGTCAATAGTGATATAGAGACAATTTATTCATAAACAAGAGAAAGCTAGAATTATAACCTGAGATAGAGTTATGGGAAGAGAAGCATTCCAATTGTAAGGAGGAGTCAAAGTTACATGAGTAATAGTTCACTCAACATAATTCTCCACTGCTTATTTTGGAGGAGAAAGTTCCTACTACCTCATCAATTGAAGAAGGCCCACATGAGAAAATAAGAAGAGATTCCTCAATGTTATTTTCATTTGACATTCAGACACTCTGCTTTTTTTTAGTAGTCTCTTTACTTCTGCCCTTAAATTCAATGACTCAGAAAATACTAGACAAAAGACACTTACCTATTGCAATGAGTTGAAAAAAAAGATATCTCTAAAGAGTCACTTGGGGAGGAATCTATTATTTAAAAGATCGGGAAAATAATTTCATTTCAAAACAAAAATGTACTATCACTAAGGAAGGGAGTTATTACATTTAAAATTCGTTCCCATTCTTGTCACTACAAAATTGGATTGTTGCTTTTTATTTGATAGGAAAATAAATGATCTCTAAAAAGGACTAAAATTTTGAATTATGATCCTTAAAGAAGTCGCTAGATTCCGTGATTATAAGCTGAATCAAGTGATTCGTTCAATTCTCCACCTCTTCTTTCTTATATGCTATTCTTTCCTATACCACAACTTTACATAATTACTAATTTATAAATTAATTGAAAATACAATATTTTATTAATATACATATTTTTATATAAATTGTATAAATAATTTATTATTCTCAATTAAAATGTAAATTTTAACAAAATTTATACCCGCCTCAGTAACCATTCAAATTTGATCAATCCTCTCGAAGAAATGCAGCCTCGCCTGCAGTTTGCTTTTTTAGCTTTTAAATAACGCATTTTAAACTCGAATAAATATATTGAATGGCTGAAACGCTGAAACGTTCCCATGCATATTAAACAGTGAAACATTATCTTTGGAAACGTATATTTATTCATACATGGCCATTATTTTTTTTTTAACCTGAAAATTTTGCAAGGGTATATTTATTCATACACGGCCATTTTTTTTTTTTTTAACCTGAAAATTTTGCAAGGGTATATTTATTCATACACGGCCATTTTTTTTTTTTTAACCTGAAAATTTTGCAAGGGTATATTTATTCATACACGGCCATTTTTTTAATTTCCTGGCATTTCAACGATGCTGGGCAGCTGCACCTCCACCTGTGGCCTGCGGGGAGACCTTCCTGTTTTGTTTTCGACCTCCTCACAATTCCAAAATTTGGCCGTTAGAGCTGCAAGTAGCCCGATATCGAATCCCAATGACGAAAATTTCAATTCAAATTCACTGGAGGACGGATCTAAAGCAAATGTACCGACCACAAGGTTGCTGAAACCCATTAAGAAGAAAAGATGGCAGTCTTCCAAGGGCACTGCACCTGGGGAATACGGCGGCCCACCTACTTACATAAACCCCAGAAAGTATTGGGGAGATGTCTCTGATCCCATCACTAATAGAAATGATTTCATTTGGAACAAAGAGTGGTTAGGTAGTGTCCATGTTGTTCCTGCTGAACCCCCTCAGGTCAAGTCTCCTAAGCAGGTAAATTTTTATTATATGCTTCACATTTCTAAAGTGGTTGTTGCTGGGATTCGATCTTTCGACCACTTTTTGTTAGGTATTGAATTCTCTGTTGCTGCACATATCAATTAGGTGATTCGATGTGGGCGGTCCGATTTAGTTTTCTACTTGCACTCTTCATGCAAATTTTGTTTTATTCATCCCATTTTGATGAATAGAAATTTGCTCATGCGTGCAATTCATTTAGTTTGTTGTGTTAGGGCATGAGAATGAAAGTTGCATTTGAACTGCAGCTAAATGTAATGCGGCCTTTTCAACTTGAAGAACTATGTAATTACAGCGTTTGTATTATATGATGAATGAATTAATCAGCAAATGCGGATGGGATTGTGGTTCAGTGGCGAAGATGGTAGCATGCCAGGCTCTCTGCCAAGTTTCAATGTTCCCGAATGCATGAATGAGTGGTTGGACCTAGTGTCCAGTCCCGAGTGATTTGACAGAAGATTACCACTCTTCTTTGCCAGTGCCTTGGCGGTACGAAAGTGTTTGTGTTTAGTGGTTTGCCTCTCGAAGCTTCTACTCTGTTTGTGGTGCCTGAACTTTTTAGGGGAATCATAATATTTCTTCTTAGTTCAGAAGAAACACACTGACAAAGTAGCTTATCTCAGCATAGGTAGGGCTTGTTTTTTGTCAAGAGTAACCAATTGTGGACTAATAGGCTCTGTTACTGGACACATAAACGACCCGTAGTCGTTTCTTTCAAAAAAAACTCTGCCCAGAAACGGCAAAGGGACGGAAAACACCGTTTCTACGTCTGTTCCTATTTTTGAAGTGCTGAAACGGTTTCTAATGAAACAGAAACTGTTTCTTAGGGAGTTTCCGGTTTTTTGAGGACCAAGTCGGTAGAGGTAAAGTTTTTGGACATGAATCTGTTTGACAGAAATACAGATTCGAGGGCAAGCAGACTTGCTAAAATGGCAGCCCAGCCTGCTCACAACTCAGTCAAACATGTTAGTGAAGCGTTTGAACTGGCAGTAAAATTAGGGTTTACAAAGAGTTCTAAGACGTTTTCCTGTGTTTTCCGCGTTATTATTGCAGTGGGGAAGACAATGCAGTCCGTAAATTGCAGAACCTCTAGGTTTTAAGGTTTTCAGAGGATAAAGTAGTGGAGATGTGCAGGTGGAGGCCTTATATTCTAGCAGTTGTTGAGGAAAACGTAAAGCGCACTATGGATTTTATCAACTTGTTAAGCCTTTCATTGAATACCATTGTTAAATATCCTCTTATTTTGCCTTGTAGCTTGGAATAAGCTTAATTCCTCGCCACTGAGTACCATTGTTAAGTATCCTCTTATTTTGCCATGGAGCTTGGAAATAAATTTAATTCCTCGTTATAGGGTAATGGAAGCATTGCATTTGATGTGCTTGCCCAAGAAACCAGGGAGATTCTCTTGTTCTCTTCGGTTAACAGAATAAAAGTTGCAGCAAGGTCATTGCTGAGTTGGACGTTTTCAGTGTTTTCAGTTTGGAGTTGTTGTGTTGCAGGTGGCTAGCAGGAGGTGTTTTATGGAGTGAAAGCTGCCATTGGCGGATGGGGATTTGAGGGGTGGGATGTGGGGTTTTTATGGGCAGGGAATAGTTATTGAGGCGACAAACCCCAGATTGAATGGTGATTTTGAGGATGAGCAGATGGAATCCCCCACCTCAATTGTGATTTACATTGTTTTGTGGTGTATAGTAAGTAGTGATTTGTTGAAATAGTGAGTTTCTTGTGATTTATTGAAGTAAGAGAGTTTGTGCTATCTTCTTGTTTTATTTATCGTAAGCAGTGACTTGTTGAAATAGTAAGTTTCTTGTGGCTTATTGAAGTAAGAGAGTTTGTGCTATCTTCTCACTCTTCTTTACCCTTAGTGTTATTGCATTTTCTTCTCCTTGTTTCTTTTTTGTGAAACCTCCAAACATTTGTTTCTCAAATAGTTCTCGTTTCTCATTTTATTTCCCATTTCTTGTTTCTAGTAACACAACTAATAGGTTTTTATCATTTCACCCTTTGTCTTTATATATATGTGTGTGTGTGTGTATTACATTGCCTTTGGAAATGGGGGGATGAGTTTCTGGTACAGCTAGAGCGCACCACCAAATTTTCTAGGGGACAACAAGTTGGGGACGATAATAATAATACTAATAATAATGGATTCCAACCATCTTCACCTCCATCATCCAGCCATATAAGTGATGGTGGTAATCCTGAGTAATAGATTCCAACATCTAACTAATAGCATTCTCTCCATCTAAAAATCCATGCTACTGGGGAAGACAAATGTCTTCATTAACAACGTTTTTTGCACCCAAAAATTCATGCTGATGGTGAAGATGAAGATCTTCATGTTTGTTTTCAGAGACTATTTCCACCTCTGTCACGACAGTTGGCTTTGTTGTGGTTTTGATAACATAAGCTAGGTCATATACTTTTGACAAGGTAACTGGAGTTCATGGTGGAGGTGAAGATGATTGTGAAGAAAAACCAGTATTCATGTCTGTATTTGTATATTTTACTTTTGTTGCAACATCATTAGTGGCATTGATATAACATAAACTTAGCTCATATACTTTTGACGAGGTAACTGGAGTTCGTGGTGGAGGTGAAGATGGTGTTGAAGAAAAACCAATATTCATGTCTGTATTTGTATGCTTTTCTTTTGTTGCAACATCATTTATTTGTGGAAGTGGCATTGAAATGCTAGGTCCAAATACTCCTCCTTTGAGATGTGTATCTGTTAATTTTAGTTAACGATGGTATGTTCTATGCCTAGAGCAATTTACTTCAATCTTTCTTATTAGCCCAATTCAATTTCCTGTTTTGCAATCACATTAACATTGACAATAAATGTTGATAGAACATAAATAAATAACCAGAAGATAAGCCAAGACAAGAGGACACAATAATTTGGCAGATGCCAAGGAAAAACCTCAATTTGGGGAAAACCCTTTGACCAAATCTTCTTATTATTCTTCAAATTCAGCAGAGAGAGAAAGTACAATTTTCAGCAGTCAATAAGATGCCCTTTGACCAAATCTTCTTATTATTCTTCAAATTCAACAGAGAGAAAGTACAATTT
The DNA here is from genome assembly GCA_034641835.2 of Pinus albicaulis. NCBI lineage: Eukaryota > Viridiplantae > Streptophyta > Pinopsida > Pinales > Pinaceae > Pinus > Pinus albicaulis. The sequence continues at coordinate 92,204 of JAXQQM020093055.1, read as the reverse complement.
TCAGCAGTCAACAGGATGCCCTAGCCAGCAAAGTCAACACTAGTAAAACCAGCAAAATTCCTACCAATGGAGCTCGGTCAAGGGCAGTCAAACTCGGCCCCAAGAAATAGTCAAAGTCAACGCAAAACAGTCCGCAAATCCTTGGTCAAACCTGGTCAACACTACGGTCAAACAATGGTCAAAGTCTGTGGTCAAACAACCCATAACTTCTCGATTTCTGTGCCACCACACTTAGCCTCCAAAAGTCGGATTCTATCCCAAAAATTGAAGTCAAAACATGTGAGTTGACCCAAGGTCAACGCTGCTGCAGAAACCATTAAACAGTCTGAAATACTCAGTTGCCCTTTTACACGTGCGGAGGATAGAGAATGACTCCTAAGGTTGTACGAACCAATGAGAAGGAGAGAGAATGTCTCCTAAGGCTGTATGAACCAATGAGAAGGAGAGAGAATGTGAGATGAGATGATGTCCAAAATAAAGTTTGAGTCTCTCCTTTTTATATCCATCAATGAGTGTGTGTGACACATCTTTTGGGGCTTGTGAGCCTACATTACAATTCTGGCCGACCTTGACAAATTGCACGTGTGAGAAATAAATTCAAAATCCAACTTCTTCTCATCCAAACAAGATGATTTTTAGATCAATCTTGCACCTCTCCGAAAGAGGAATCCAAAAAAAATATCATCTCCATCATATGAGCAGTGCAAAGCGGAGTTTGGCCCTAGTTGCCAAATTTAACACTCCCTCTCAACTAGGGAGAACTTCACCTGTCAATCCATCTATCAACCTGTGCAATCTTGTCATCCAGTACCATTATGTACTATCATATATCATCCTGTCTCTGTACTTTTCCGGCTCTGCTCTGCTATAGAAGAAATAATGAAGAACATTTGATCGAGAGTGAGTCACAAGACCTTGCCACTCTCCACTGGCCTAAAGTTAGTTTAAAGGTAAAAACCTCAACCAGACTTGATCCCAGATCAAGTTGTTGGACACAACCCATCCTAGACATAGATAGTACAACAATACACGACGCGTCCATCGGTAATGCTATAGTCTTTATCCTCATTTCCAAACTCATTGGCCAGATGAGAGGTACTTCCCATGAGTTCCGGACTACATGGGTAGGATGTATGTGGGGCATAGATCAAAAGAGGATGAAACAACTCAATATCATAACGATGGGGAAATAACTAGGTTCCAGAAGTTAAGTTCCACCATCCCAAATCTTTCCAGAAGCTTCTCAATATATTTTCCTTGAGAAAGGAAAATCTCACCTAGCTTTTGCTAGACCTCGAGGCCTAGGAAATAGTGCATCAATCCTAGGTCCTTCATCTCGAACTCAGAAGCCAGCTCCCTCTTACATTGATGAATATGAGGGTCAACCCCTGTTAGGAGGATATCGTCCACATAGAGAACCAGAATGAGGGGCTTGTCATTAACCTTAAAGTAAAGGTTTGGATCAACATCACTTCGTGTAAAGCCCAACTTCATCAAGTAGCTATCAATCCTCTCATACCAAGCCTCAGGGGCTTGCTTCAACCCATAAAGGGCTTTCTTCAATCTGCATACATGTGTATCTTTATCTCAAACTTTGAACCCTATAGGTTGTTCCACATAGACCTCTTCCTTGATCGAAGGTAGTCTTGACATCCATCTAATGTAGACCATCCTTGCGAGGCAGCAAGGGTAATGATCGAACGGATGGTGGCGTAGTGTTTCATCAGGAACTCCAACTTGTGGAGTTCATGGGATGATGGTATGATGACATAAGAGATGAAGCAGTTCAAAGGGTTGAAGATCTCTTCAATCAAGGAAGCTGCTGAAAGAAGCCTAGATGACCAAAAGGTAAATGAGGTATGTATGCTTGTATTTAAAATTATAATGTCATGTCGTATGGTTGCAAGTAACAGGGGTCACTACTTCTATCATCATGGATCACTACTTCTTTCGTGAGAAGCATGATCAAAGGAAAGGAATCTCCTCCTATGAAAGGTTGTCGTAAAGCATGGTTCACACGAGATGAAGTCGACATAATATGTCCTCATATGAAGTATGAGGTGGTTGACTACAATTAAGGAACTTTGATTGGAAGCTCTTGGGAATGGAATGTGTGAAGAAAGGAAGGAAGAAATCATGAGATATGCAACCATGGTAAAGGCAATCAACATCCAAAAGGACCAAGAAGACTTGACTAGGAAATCTCCTTGAAAGATATGAAGACTCTAATGGAAGTCTGAAAAAGATGGAGACCCTTGACAATGTATATCTTTGGGATATGTGTCAACATGTATGCAGGATGCTGATACCTACAGGAATATGTCATGATGAAAGACCATCACAAAGGTAATTTTGATTTAAGTGTTCATTTCTTATTTTATCTGGATGGGCTTATGTAGGGATGCCAAAGGGAAGTGGATGTCTTCCACCGTTGATAACCATGTGGTAGAATGAAAGATCCTTGAAGAAACATGGTATGAAGAAAGCAACATGACATGAAGCAAGGCTAGCTGAAGTCTGATGGATCATTTTCTGATGAAAGGAATGATGACATGACTCGTGGATGAAAGTGATGGATGGTCTGTGCCCTATGAAGAGGTCCCAAAAGATGAAGACTCCATAACAAAGAAGAAATTTATGACATCGAAGGAAGGAGTTCTTCAAAGCAGCTGGTTGTCCCAGTATTTCCACCCGAGGAGCTGCTGTAGGTCCCTGATTAAGAGGGAGCCTGGAAACAAGTTTCTTACTTGGAAGAAACTTGGAAATTCCTAAGCCAAGAGGGAGCTTAGGTACATTCTTGGTATAGGAATGAGTACATTCCTTTATTGGAATATGTCCTCCCTAATTGAGAGGGAGAGATAGACACGACATTCTTGTCTTCACTTGAGAAGATAAAATGGAGGATTGGGTAATAATCTGACATCTGATACTCTTTGAGGATGAAATAGGGCATCCAAGATAAGAGTAGTTGTAGAGGAGCGATATTATTTGAGGGCTGGGAATCCAAGATAAGAATAGTCCTGGTGGAACACACCCTGAGAACCCGAGTAGGGTATGTTCCAGGAGAGACAATGATTAAGGCGTCTATAAATCATTGGTCTCACCAACATTGAGCTCAATATCTCGTGGAGAGATGGAGCTGTTAGTCAAGGCCTTGCTATGTGACAATTTTGGTTGATATGATGCTATATAGATGGGTTACCAATCCGATTCTTCTTATGACAATTTCTTCAGATTGAGAATGACCAAGTACCATTATGAATACCTCCCTAGTTAAGAGGGAATGTTGAAAAATGTAACTAGGTTCGGTCTTCATAATGACATTTAATTGTGACTTGTATAAATGATGTAATAAATTTATTTTTGTAAGCGTTGCTTCATGGGTTTCATGAGCAAGTGATTTTAGAACATTAGGATTTATCATTTAAGTCAAAGAATTAATGTCATGTATGAAGAGCTCTTCTTGAGCCTATGTCAATGTATATGAGTCTAGAAAAAGTCTAGAAAGCCCTCCAACGACAAGCACTAATGCTCGTCTTGATGTTGGCCTCAAGAAATACATATAAAACTCATGTCGGTGCAACATATATGTGACACACCTATTCAAGAAGTCATGTCGGCTTATTTATGGAAGAGTAACCACTATAAATAGGTGTATAGGCAATCCACAAAAGCATAGAACAGTTAAGATCCTCTCTGAGTTTTTCGGATGGGATTACAAGAAGAATAGATCGGTGAAAGGGATAACGTAGAGATGAAGGGATAGCGAGAGCATACCTCTGAAATTCTCAGGTGGCAAGTTAGCATGACATTTTCGGTCCCTCTTTGTATTATGGTTAGAATAGTGACAAGGTGTCAATGGGAATCATATCCCTCTAAAAGATTAGGATTGTAGTGATATGATGATTCGGTAAAGTGCAGTGATATAATGATATTGCAGTGGTGCAGTTGTTCGATGGTGTGTCTATATGATGCTATGATGCTACCTTAGCCTTGGTAAATGTCTTGGTGCTTACAACAGAGAAATATAGTCCAGACAAAGGATACATGGTAGCTACAGTTCGGTGCTACAATGGAATCCATAGTTCGGTGCAGTGACATCACAGTTTGGTGCAATGCTATCACAATGCAGTTAGGAAATCTCAGTATCATGATGGTGTCTCAATGATAAGGAGATCGAAGAGGAAAGAAGGCTACTGTCTTGGTCTTGGAGTGGCTTGTAGGTCAAGGGTCTTGGTCTTGGTATTCGTTAATTGGAATCTCTATAAGAAGAATTTGTGCGGGTTTTCCTCTCAAAAAGTGAGAGTTTTTGGCGCTGGCTCATAGCCTACATGCAATGTCTTTTGTCTATTTTATGTTCATGCATTGGTTACTATTTGATGAAGAAGAACACTAATAATTTAACATGAAGAAGATCCTAATCTGATTAAGTAAAATGCATTCACAAGCAGTCACTAATGAAGAGAAATCACCTAATGCAAATGCCCTATATTTCTCAACACTGCGAGTACCTGCGGGTCTTGATGGGTACTATAGCAAGTCAGGTCACTCACATAGAACTTGTGCTTAAGACCCTTACTTGGGCAAACTCGCATAAGACCCGTGTACTCATATAAGATCTGCGGGTTTGGCATAAGACCTGCATCAGACCCCTATAAGTCCTGTCGAACCTCAGAATGCATTTATTTATTTATTTTATTTTCTTGTTTGGAAATGAGGTGGAGGAAAAGGGAAATTGGAGGCAAGAAAATGCTTTATAAGCACCTCTCTCCCTTCCATTTGTCATTCACTTGTCATTTTAGTGTTTGGCTCATTTCCATGAGTGTTGAGTGATTCCATTGCAGAGTGAAGGAGTTCTTGGAGGAGGCTAAAGGAGGTTTCATCAGATCAGACCCAACTTTAGGTAGGCTTCATGAACCTTGTTTGAATGTTTTCCATGTAATTTTATTTTTTATTTTTATTTTTTATTGGGCTGAGGAGTTGAGAAACTCAACCACAAGGCCTGCGGGCCGAGGAGGCAAAAAAATTTAAAAAACAAAAAAAATATCAATTAAATTTAAAAAATTTAATTTTTTTCTTCTAGGTTCCGTTGCCATGCCACTAAAGGGTTCTAGAAAGTCTCATGATTCGGCATGGGCACATGGTCAACGGATCATTGCCGGTAATGACCACCATGTCAAGTGCAATTATTGTAATGCCACAATGCATGCAGACATAAAAGGCTAAAATACCACCTAGCTAGAATTCCTGGGAATGGTGTCGGATGTTGTCAAAATTGCCTTGATGAAGTCACTATTGAAATGGCAGCTACTTTGGAAGCCATTAAAGAAGAAAGTTCTAAGAGGGAAAAAAGGAAGGATGAGATTGTTGGGATAGGTAGATCTTCATCTCAGAGTGAAACACAAATTCAAAGTCCAGGTATTGGTAACTCCTTTTCAAGTGTTGTGGCAAACAAGAGTATAACCTCTTCTTTCTTCACTCCTCGTACAATTCTAGGATCTCAACCAACCTTGGATGATTTTAATGAAAATAAGAGCAAGGACGCAGAAATGGCAGTGAGGAGGTTTTGGTACCATAACAGTATTTCATTTAACTATGCAAAATCATATTTTTATCAGCCCATGGTGAATGCCATTGCAAGTGCTGACCCTAGATAAAAAGCCCCATCTTATAATGCACTTAGGGGGAAATAGCTAGATGAGGAGCTTGAGTGTGTCAAGGAACAATTGGAGAGCATTAAAAGCTCATGGAAATTTATAGGTTGTACAATTATGTCTAATGGGTGGACAGATCAAAGGGGTAGAACAATAATAAATTTTGTTGTAGCTTGCCCTAAAGGAACCATGTTCCTAAAGTCCATTGATGCATCTGCAAATGTAAAAGATGCACATTTGATTTTTACATTGTTGGTTGATGTGGTGGAGGAAGTTGGGGTTGCAAATGTTGTCCAAGTAATCACAGACAATACAGCTAATTATGTTGCAGTTGGAGGGTTGCTTTGTGCCAAATATCCCACCATTTTTTGGACTCCATGCGCTGCCCATTGCATATACTTGATACCAGAGGACATTGGGAAGTTGGAATGGGTGCAAGATGTTGTGCAAGAATGCAAGCAAATTACCAAGTATATTTCTAATCATGCTTGGGTGTTGAACCTTATGAGGGAATTCACATAGGGTGAGCTTATTCGCCCAACTGTCACATGGTTTGCTACAAACTTTCTTTCCCTTCAAAGCCTTTTGTATGAGTACCAAGCTTTGAGAAGAATGTTTTGTAGCCAACAATGGGTATTTTGGAAAGATAACACAAAACCAGAAGCATTGTCTGTGAAAGCATCTATCTTTGGTGATAGTTTGTGGGACAAAGTCACTGAGATTGTCAGCTTCACTGAGCCCCTTGTGAAAGTCTTGAGATTGATGGATGGAGAGAAACCTGCAATGGGATATATTTATGACGTAATGGACAGGGCCAAAGAGGCCATCAAGACTTTCTATAAGGGAAAATAATCTAAATATCTCCCTATATGGAAAATTATTGATTCTAGGTGGGACAAGAATCTACATTCACCATTGCATGCAACAGGAGCATATCTCAATCCGAGCTTATTCTATAATGAGGGGTCTAACATTTAAAGAGGTCCTGAGGTGGTGAGAGGTGTCATGATATGCATTGAGAAGATGTTCCCGAATCAAGATATTCAAGACAAAATCAACATACAACGAGATATGTATAGGGAAGCATTTGGCATGTTTGGATTTAGCTCATGCCAATGTCTCAAGGACAAGAAAATGCCTTGCAAGTGCAAATTGTTAAAACTTAGCTTGTAATTTTGCTAGTTCTCTTTTATATGTGTTGGCATTGCAAACTGACAATCTTTGATATTTTTTACAGTTCATTGGTGGATAGCTTGTGGCACTAAGGCACCACAATTACAAGAATTCGCCATCAGAGTTCTGAGTCAACCCTGCAGTGCTTCTTCTTGTTAGCGCAATTGGTCAGTGTTTGAGCACATCCACAGCAAAAAGAGAAACAGGTTGGAGGATGAGAGTTTGGAGAAGTTGGTTTTCATCTACTACAACCTTCGAATGTTCACAAAACAAGCGCAACCAAAGGATACAAATCCAATTTATTGGATACTATTGATTTAGAGTTTGATTGAGTTGTGGAGGAGGAGTCCCCTGATTTGAGTTGGATTGATGAAGAGACTGAGGATTTCTCTAGTTTTCCATCTCAAATGGAGACTCCAAATACACCTATCTCATAATTGCTTCAACCTTCCAATGTTAGCATGAGCTCCACGAGGGCTTATTGTAGGCGTGGTCGTCTATGAGTGATGAGACTCAATATTGTTATTAGACAATCATTTATCATTTATGACATATGTATTTGAATTTTGAACTTGCTGACATTTTTTGATTTTAATTATGGAATCATGATTCCTTTTCTTATTCAGTATCTAAATGTTTTGCTTACAAAAATCGAATATGTTACGTTGTGCTTTTATAGATATGAGATAATGTTATGAATTATTGCATATATTGTGGTTTTTATGACTTATAAGGTTGGAATTGTCATTAGTTTCTTTTTTGTGCTTAAAATTTGCCATATTTTAAGGTTTTTTTTTGCATTTTGATGAGTCTTATACAAGTTTTATACGGGTCATTCTCGAGTCTTATACGAGTCGACGAGTCAATAGCCAGATGAGTCTTATACAAGTACGAGTCGTGCAACATTGGTTCCAAGACCACGAGGTAAATCTGTTGTGCTTTCTAAATGGCTGTATAAAATTAAACATGGCGTTGATGACAGTATTGAAAAATATAAAGCTAGATTTGTGGCCATAGGTTTCTCTTAGAAAGAGGGAATAGACTATGATGAAATATTTGCACCTATGATCTCTTCACCAAATGGATGTGAAGACTACTTTTTTGCATGGCTTCCTCAAGGAAGAAGTATTTGTGGAGCAACTAGCTTTTTTGCATGGCTTAGCAATTTATTGTCCATTTGTTATTGCCCTATTGAAATGGATTTTATTTAATAAATATAAAAAGGAAAATCTATCATTAATTCCTTCACCCAAAATTAGGGATGATGTCTTGATTTTAAATTTTTTATTGCTGTTGTATGCATTTTCAGCCTTTTAAAACTATTGTTTACTTAACCCTAGCATGCCTTATTCATAGCCTCTGCTCCTTTGTTGATACTATCATTCATAGTCTATTTTCTCAAGCTGCTAATGCCATTGTATGCCGTAAATTTGTATATCATACAAACCTTGACTTACAACGACTTTCTTCTTAGTCATAAAGGTCTTAGAAAAGTGTACTTTAACTCTAGGCAACTCTTATCTCAGCCTTTCAAGGCTTGGCCAATACTTTTTCCTGCAACTATTAGAGCTTGCATTACCATTGAACCCTCCGTAGATGAATATCTTGCTGGTTTTCTTTTGTAGAGAAGCCAGGGATAACATCCACCACTAAAGCTAGAGAGAAGCCACTGGGATGACAGTGGTGGCTGATATCTTGCCGTAAGACTTAGGTTTCCTAGTGAGGCTTTGCACTCGGCTTGCTAGATTTTGCGATAACAATGCCTGACCTCAAGGAAATTGAGAGTCAAATCCATGACCTACCAACTCTCAAAGGTTCCATGCCTAGCTTTGAGAGGAGGGAAGGGCATGGAGTTTTAGATTAAATTCTTTGCCATGTCAATATATTTCTTCTTTGAACTTTTCCTACATTACAAATCTCCACAATCAAAGGTGATTTCTTACCCATTACAACTTGTACCCAAGTGCTTTGGTCCTCACTTTATCATTGAATAGACTGTTGTTTGTGTTACTCTTTCTTATTTAAAGTTCTCTTGTTAGTTCAAGATGTTGATATGTTTGTATTTTATGTTTGTCATTTCCATCTACTGTAGCTGAGTTTCTATGAAAAGGGAGGAGAAGATTGTTTATAAACTACGGAGTTTTCAAATTCATGTATTTTTGTTCTAGTTCAGAGTATTTCTGCTCAAGTCTTAAATACTTTTGTTCAAGTCCAGAAATATTTGAATCTCGCTCAACTAGATGTGATTTCAAGTTTGCAGTCATATCTATCTGTAAGAGTTGTCTCTGTAAGGTCTCAACACTGAAGTAAATCAACACCAAGACACTACAGGTCTGTAATATCATAGTGTGACTCACCAATCTTTGATGATGTAAAGTTGAGGTCCAGATTGGAGGCAAGCACTTTGTGGATGGTAGGGTGTCTCTAGATAGACGTTTTCCTTTGACAAGGTCAACATCCCAAAACCAATTTGCAGTCTATAATCCTAGAGAAATGAGAGAAACTGTGATAGGTTCCTGGGGTCAATGCAAATCATAGGCAGATAAGGGCATAAATATTGTTGTAAACAAAATAGGTGGGGACCCAAGTATGCGTGCACGTTATAGTTGAGGTTGCATGTTGCAAACAGTTTTATAAACAGGGTTGGGATATGCATGCGAGATACATACAAGAGGGGGTTGCAGAAGGTATTTCTTAGGCAGGATCAATGCTCAAGAATTTCGTAATAAAAGCTGACGCAAGGGTGAGGTCTGGCATTGGCCAATGTTCAAGGTAGGGGCTGATGTTGAGAAGATTTGTGTTAATTTTGGGTAACTAGGTTTAAACTCAATGTTGCGTTGGTCATATGATGATGATGATATTTTTGTTGGATTCCTCTTTCGGAGAGGTGCAAGATTGATCTAAAGATCATCTTGTTTGGATGAGCATATCTTATATTTTGAATTTATTTTTGACACGTGCAAATTGTCAAGGCCGGTTAGAATTGTAATGTAGGCTCACAAGCCCCAAAAGATGTGTCACACACCCTCATCGATGGATATAAATTGGAGAGAGATGATGCTCATTTCATCATCATCTCATCACACACATTCCTCATCATCTGATTGGTTCGCACAAACTAGAAGAGGCTTCTCTCTCTCCCACGTGTGAATCTGAAGCTAGAGAAATTTCAGACTGTTTTTAGGGCTTTCTAGACAACGTTGATCAACGTTGACTTTGGGTCAACCCTCAAGCTTTGACTCCGATTTGACTGCAAAAATTTTGATTTTTGGAGGCTGCATTGGAAGGCACAAAAATCGAGGAAGGACATTGACTTTGACCTCAGCCCTTTCACTGCAATGTTGACCACCGTTGACTGGTTTTGTTGACTTGCGTTGATTGTTTTGGGAGCTGTATTTGGAAGTGCGTGTGACTCTTAAAGAAGGCTTATCGTGTAGATATTTGACTGAACCTCTTGGAGGTTGGAAGAGCTGGTATAACCAGCCAAAGTCTTTGCTGGCTAGGGCATCCTGTTGACTGCTGTAACAAACATTCTCTCTATATTTGCTGGACAAGAAGAATTACAAATTCTGATATATTATTTTGGCTTGTCTTCTATTGATCTATTATTATGTTCTATCAACATTTACTTTCATGTTTATGTGATTGCTAATTTGAATTGGGCCTACAAGAAAGATTGAAGTAAACTGCATTAAGCATAGAAAATACCATGGGTATATAAAATTAACATGTTATCAGAGGTAAGGTGAAAACAAAGCCCAAGCTAGTGTGAAAAGCACTTACCGAAGAAGTTGTCTTATCAAGGACCAATGGCCTCCTCAATCTACAAGGGTTTCAAGTATGATGATAAGTTGACAAAAAAGTCTGATTATCATGCTTGGAAGATGTCTTTGGATTTGGTATTGGAAGATCAAGATGTCATGGATTAGGTGCAGTGGAAGATAAATGAGCCTCCATCAAATGCATCGGCTGCCACAAAGACAAAGTATAGAAAAGGGGAAATCAAGGCGAAGATGATTATCAGGGATTCTATACATAAGCACTTGGTTGCTTATATCTCCGAGCTGGGCACATCTAAAGAGATGTATGATAATTTGGTTAGCATGTTCAAGGCTAGCAATGCTAATCAAGTTCTCTTTTTCAAGAACAAGTTGAAGAATATCAAGAAGGGCAAAGAAGAATCCATTCAATCCTATTTTATGAGGCTCACAGAAATCAAGAATGATCTCTTAGCTATTGGAGAAGAAGTAGCTGATCGAGTGCTCGTTCTCATTGCTCTTGGAGGACTCCCTCGTGACTGGTATGTATTTAATACTACTATTCTTAATAATAATGCGATTCTTGATTTTGATGAATTATTGATGAGATGCACTCAAGAGGAGACAACGATGAAGGAGAGAGACCATCCCTCGAATGGGAATGGAGGTGACCCTACTGCCTTCATCGCTCATGCAAAGAAGAGAAACAATGGTGGTCTGAGAAATCAAAACCATGGAAGAGCGGGTCCCAAAGGAAGAAAAGGAAGATGTTACACTTGTAACAAGTTTGGTCACTATGCAAGAGAGTGCCCCAATAGAAGGGACTCTCCTAGAGATGATGACAACAACAACTTTAGGGGAAATGGAAATCAAAGGAACAACAGGTTCAAAGGAAAGAGGAAGGCTCCCTCTGATCGAAGTGGACATAGGCAACATTTCAAGAGGTCAAGGAATTCCAGGTATGATGAATCTAATGTTTCCTGATAGGAAAAATGAATATATTCTTATATCTGCCCTGTCTGCTGCATCTCCTTCCGATACGCTGGATAATTGGTTGATTGATAGTGGTGCCTCAAGGTACTTCACTAGATACAAGGAAGCCCTCTCTGATTTGATTGAAAAGTATACTAATATGGATATTATCCTTGGAGATAATGCCACCTATCCCATGAAAGGGACAGGGAATGCGACCCTTCATCTATCTCAAGGTCAAGTCCTCCGCTTACAAGATGTGTTGTACGTACCTGATTTGAAGAAGAATCTTGTGTCCATTTCGGCAATGGAAGACAAAGGATTCATGGTGGCATTCATCGATGGAAAGGTATGCATTTGGAAGAAGAACTTCAATGAAGCTCTTACTATTGGTTTTAGAGTTGATACGCTCTATCCGGTTGGAGGAAGTCCGTTGGGGGCCATGACATGTGACACAACTCTTCAAACCGAGCTATGGCACCAGAGGGTTGCACACCTTCATTACAAGGCCCTTCCCGAAGCAAGGAAGGCGGTGATAGGGATTCCCGAGTTCAAAAATGATCATGGAGTTTGTCGGGGTTGTGCTGAAGGAAAGCATACAAGGGGACCATTCCCCTCAAGTGTCATGAAGACATCTGATATTTTGCAATTGGTACATTCTGATCTATCTGGTATGATGCCCGTAACATCCTTGGGAGGATTTTTATATTATATCACTTTTATAGATGACTTCTCCCGCAAGACTTGGATATACTTCTTGAAGAAGAAGGATGAAGCATCCAAGTGGTTCTTGTATGACCTTGGTTGAAAATCAAACTGGGAAGAAGATCAAGATTTTGAGGACCGGTAATGGAACCGAGTATGAGTCGAATGAATTCAATGACTATTGCAGGGAAGCTGGCATCAAGAGGGAGACCACTGTTGTGTATACTCCCGAATAAAATGGTGTTGCTGAAAGGAAGAATAGAACCATTGTGGAAGCGCCTGTGCCATGCTTTATGACCAATGTCTTCCAAAGTTTCTATGGGGAGAAGCTGCCAACACTGCTGTGTACGTTCAAAATAGATGCCCACATTTTGCATTGGACTCCAAAACTCCCGAAGAAGTCTTCTCTGGTAAGAAGCCTGATGTCTCCCATTTTAGAGTTTTTGGAAATCCATTTATTTTCATGTGCCAAAAGAAAAGAGAAGCAAGTTGGATACTTCTGGGAAGAAAGGAATGTTTGTGGGCTATAGTGAAACCTCGAAGGCATATAAAATCTATGTGCCTGGTCAAAGAGAAGTGGAGATATGCCATGATGTCACCTTCTATGAAGATGCTGCCCTCAAGAAAGTTAGGAATCTTCCTAGCTGAAAGGAAGACAAAGAAGAAGAAGAAGAAGCAGGGAAGCTGGAAGAACCGAAGGATGAACTGATGCCCGATGTTGAAGGTCCGATGGATCCATTGATCCACCTCCTTCAAATAAAAGGAGAGCCTCATGGTTTAGGGACACTCTCCAAGATGTCGAGAGACATATTGCTCCGAGAGGAACATTCCATGAAAGCAAGAAGCCTAATAGGTACCAAGGGTACCTAGTAGCCATGAGCACTATTGTACAATATGAGCCTGGAACATTTGAAGAAGCCGTAAGGCATCAAGTTTGGAAGGATGCCATGCACGAAGAATATGAGTTTATTATGAAGAATGATGTCTGGGATGCGGTCCCGAGACTGAAGGACAAATCTGTTGTCACCTCGAAATGGCTCTACAAGATCAAGCATGGAGCCAATGGAAGTGTTGAAAAGTACAATGAAAGATTTGTTGCTCGAGGCTTCTCTCAAAAGGAAGGCATAGATTATGATGATATATTTGCACCTGTTGCTTGTTATACCACCATCCGATCGATCATTGCCCTTGCTGCAACGCAAGGATGGAGTCTCTATCAGATGGATGTGAAGACTGCCTTTTTACATGGTTCAATCAAGGAAGAGGTTTATGTGGAGCAACCTCTAGGGTTCGAAGTCCAAAATAGAGACACATATGTATGCAGGTTGAAGAAAGCCCTCTATGGGTTGAAGCAAGCCCCTAGTGCTTGGTATGAGAGAATCGATAACTACTTGATGAAGCTGGGCTTCACTCGAAGTGATGCTGATCCAAACCTTTATTTTAAGGTTGATAAAGAAAGACCTCTCATTCTAGTTCTCTATGTGGACGATCTCTTCCTAACAGGTGCTGAGTCTCTTATTCATCAATGTAAGAGGGAGCTAGCTTCTGAGTTCGAGATGAAGGACCTAGGACTGATGCACCATTTCCTAGGTTTGGAGGTTTGGCAAACACCAAGTGAGATTTTCCTTTCTCAAGGAAAATATGTCGTGAAGCTGCTGGAGAGATTTGGGATGGTGGATTGCAAGTTCGTGACTACTCCGATGGAACTCAATTTTAAGAAGTTGTGTGGAAGTGCTACTGGGCATGAGTTGGGAAATCCCGCCAAGTATCGTCAAATCGTGGGGGCCTTGATGTTCTTAGTGAACTCATGTTCGGACATATGTTTTGCTGTGAACACATTGAGTCAATATATGGTTGACCCTTATCACGTTCACTGGATTGGTGCCAAGAATATCTTGAGATATCTTCGGGGCATAATCAACCATGGGCTGAGATACATTGCCAGGAGTATGAGGCTCCATTGATATACCAATGCTGATTGGGCAGGCAGTGTGGTGGATCGTAAGAGCACATCTAGATGTTGCATCACTCTTGGTTCTGCTTCGATATCTTGGATGAGCAGGAAGCATAAATCGGTTGCTTTTCAGCACTGCCGAGGCTGCATACATTGCAACAAGTATGGCTTGTTGTGAAACTATTTGGTTGAGAAAGCTCTTCAGTGAGCTGTTTGGACATGTTGTAGATACGACATCTATCCTTTATGATAAGCAGAGTGGGATTCGTCTTTCTGAGAATCCCGTGTTCCACGACCGATCCAAGAATATTTATATTAGGTACCACTTTGTCCGAGACATGGTACAACGAGGCGTCGTAAGGCTCCATCACATTGGGACTGATGCGCAGGTCACAGATATTCTCACGAAACCCTTGGGGAAGGTCAAATTCTTAACCTTCCGTGAGAAGCTTGGTATCGTGGACATAACCTATCCTGAGGGTCTCGCCTGAGTTGGACTATGAGCTCTATGAGCTCCAGGGAACTTGGGGGTAGCTTCTTGGAGCTATAAGCAACCACAGGGCTAGGTTCGCCGAACCTTGTTGGTGTGCTTCTTCCCCACCGTTATAATATTGAGTTGGTTCACCCTCTCTTTGATCTATGCTCCACATGCATCATACCCATGGAGTTTCAGACTCATGGGAAGTACCTCTCATTTGGCCAATGAGGTGGGAAATGTGGATAGAGACCAATAGCATGACCGATGGACGCATCAGGGATTTCTGTACTCTCTATGTCTAGGATGGGATGTGTCCAACACCTTGATCTGGGATCAAGTCTGATGAGTTTCTTACCTCTAGATTGACTTCGGGTCAGTATGTGACTCTCTTGAGTCCAATTGAGGTTTTAACCTTTGAGATGACTTCGGGTCAACCGAGTGTGATGTCTTTGTGACTCACCACGTTCTGTAAAGAAGAGCCAACAAAGCATGTTACAACAGGATGACACAGGAGTGCAGGATGATATATGATAGTACACTATGGTACTGTATGATAGGATGGCATAGGTGGATAGATGGAGTTCTCCCTAGTTGAGAGGGAGTGCTAATTTTGGGCAACTAGGTCCAAACTCCATGTTACATTGCTCATATGATGACGATGATTTTTTTGTTGGATTCCTCTTTCGGAGAGGTGCAAGATTGATCTAAAAATCATCTTGTTTGGATGAGCAGATCTTATATTTTGAATTTATTTTCCACACATGTGCAAATTGTCAAGGTCAGCCATAATTGTAATGTAGGCTCACAAGCCCCAAAATATGTGTCACACACCTTCATTGATGGATATAAATTGGAGAGAGATGATGCTTATTTCATCATCATCTCATCACACACATTCCTCATCATTTGATTGGTTCGTACTGCCTAGAAGAGGCTTCTCTCTCTCCCACGTGTGAATCTGAAGATGGAGAAATTTCGGACTGTTTTTAGGGCTATCTGGACAGTGTTGACCAGCATTGACTTTGGGTCAACCCTCAAGTTTTGACTCTGATTTGACTGCAGAAATTCCGATTTTTGGAGGCTGCATTGGAGGGCACAGAAATCGAGGAAGGACATTGACTTTGACCGCAGCCATTTGACCACAGCGTTGACCACCATTGACTTCAGCGTTGACTGGTTTTGTTGACTTGCATCGACTGTTTTCGGAGCTGTCTTTGGAAGTGTGTGTGACACTTAAAGAAGGCTGATCTTGTAGATATTTGACTGAACCTCTTGGAGGTTGGAAGAGCTGGTTTGACCAGCGAAGGTCTTTGCTGGCTAGGGCATCTTGTTGACTGCTGTAACAAACATTTCTCTCTATATTTGCTGGACAAGAAAAATTACAAATTCTGATATAATATTTGGCTTGTCTTCTATTGATCTATTTTTATGTTCTATCAGCATTTACTTTCATGTTTATGTGATTGCTAATTTGAATTGGGCCTACAAGAAAGAGGGCCAAAATGAGTGCTTGGGTCGACACTAAGAGGAAAATTCCCAACAAGAGATTATATAGCTTTCTAATATCTATTAATTATGGTTAATAAATGAATCAAACTAGTGAATTTATGAAAGTTTGCAAATAAATAGCTGTTATAAATTACTTGTGTATATGGTTGGCATTTTATTAAAAATTGTCAGTCGGCATATTGGTGTGTGTAGCCCATAAATTCTATCAAGTGGTTTCCTATGGTATCTCTTTGGGAAATGAACTATTAAATTTTCCAATTCATGATAGCAGATCTGCACTTAAATATTTTACCATACAGCTGAAACTGAAAACATTAAGAAACACCAATTAAAACTTCAAATTTTTAAAAACTAAAACTATAAGAGTATAGAACAGGACTGTAAACATTGCATATAAGAATTTCAGATCAATCTGAGGAATACTAAATCTGCAAATCAAAATCAGCAAGTTAGAAATTTGTAGAAGCAATCATGTAACATGTTACTAACACTGAAAGGATAATTACAATGACTACTTGTTTGCTAATGTACCCTCTATCTCTTTTTTATAGAATAAGAGAGGGGTCTGTGCATGCAAAGATGCCCAAGAATCGAAAAGGGTAACTCCCCAAGTAATATGATCCACATGTGCTAAGAATAGGTGGACCCATGTCATCACATGCCAAGCACAATCTTCCATGTGCTGGCCACCCTCTAACACATGCTGACCACACCCTTCTATGTGGCAAACAGAGGTAAATACATGCCAAACCTTACTCATTACTTACTAGTCACTATTCAACCAGTCAACTCTAGTCTATAATTAGAACTGCTAAAATATAAAATCCCAAAAGAAAGGAAATGACAGAAAGGGCTGGTTAATGGATAACAGGGTTGGAGAAACAGAAAAACTAACATGAACTTGGTTAGCATAGTGATGCATTCACTGCTATTGAAGTTTTTGAACAAACCGACCATGTTGATTTATACGGTAAAGGAAAAACCATAGAACTGTCTTCAACTTACGGACAATGTTTGACAGTGACTGGTGTCTGAAATTTTAAACCTGCCATGCATGTGAAGTTGCCAATAATACTTGGTTTCAATTAGTTTGGTCCTTGGTCGGGTTTTTCTGATTGTTATTTTTAAGTTCAACATCTGTTGAAATTTTGCTTTTTTGCATTTTATCACGGTGTGTATTGTGACCCCCTCTTCCAATATATCAGTAGCTTGCAGGTTCTTTGTATTATGCAAGATGTCTATGGGTTCCCTTTGACTTTTGTAAGATTTGGGTTCTTGTCAACCTGTTCAATGTTTTCAGTTCTCAGTTGTCTGATGTTTTAAATTTTACAGGAACAGGAAGTGGGTTTTCTGAGCCTTAATAGAGCTATGGCCCTCAACAGGTTTCTTTATTCTTGAACTTGCATATCAGTGAAAATGTATTTAGCTTTTTTCTAGTTGTTCAGTCATCCAATACTCTTGCTTTTTTATGAACAGCCTTGAGGTGGATTTAACTCAGGACTTAATGGAACCTTCAAAGTCTGTTTTAGAGCAACAAGTAGAAGCAGCTAGACTTGGTATTCCTACTGATGAGGTATTGTACATATCTTGTAATTAGATTTAAAACAGCCTTACACCTTAGCATTTTCCTCTTATCTTATGCTTGTCCCTTGTCAACTTTCTTATTCTTCGAAAATTATGTTGTTTGTATAAAGTTCAGGCTATTACAGCTGACAAACCTAGATGGAGAGTAATATCTACACGGCGTGAGCAGCAGCAATGGGACAGTTCCAGCAAGGCTGCAACAGGGGGCACTGTAAGTGAGAATTTTCCTTTATTTCTTCTCCTTTATGGATGTCCTCAATGCTGTTGCAATAAGGTGTTCGATCAGTAAATTTTAATTCGAATTTATGCTCCTACCATCAATGGGTCAAGTTCAAACAAGATGATTTTCAGGTGGTTTAGTATTCTCTAAGGCATTGCAGAAATAAGTGTTTTTCTGATGTCTTTTTGTCTTCTATATAGTGAGCAGTCTAGGTGATTTGTCTTTTAGGTTTTGGTAAACATAGAAGTCTATACATTTACCTTTGAACTTTTCTGTTATGTTCCAAACATTATAATCATCTGAAATTACAAGCAAGATTTTTTATTTTTATATTGACAATTGGATTCAGTTAACAAAAAGGTTTGATATATGAAAAAATAGGGCCTGGTTGATCCTATGTGAAAATCCCTAGCCAGATATGGATACTTGCATCATCAAGTATAGAGAATAGTCCTAGCCTGTCACAATGATAACAAGGCTATGCAGTAACGCCTAGACCACTATCACTTAATAATGCAGATCTAAATATGATAATGGCTTTTAAAAGTTTCTGTCAATGTTACTAGACTCTGAATCGACAATAAATCGGCGAGGCAAAAGAGCGAAGAGTTTGAATTGGATCGGGAAAAAATCGGTGAATTCAATAAATAAAGATATACACATATATTGAGTTAAAAAAAAGAATTTTCATTTATATTCAATAAAGCCATGTTCAATTAATGCATAATATCAATAGATGTTTAAAATAATCATGAATGAATAAGTATCTCATATATGTTATGAGTCCAAACATGATCCAAAGTACTGAGTCCTGACTCCTAACCAGTGACTACATAGAACCAGAAGCATCTGCTTCTAAAAGTTTACAAAATTGAAAATACTGCCAAAATCAGTAACTGAGAGTCTAAGACTCTAATAGTGAGAACTAGACGTGATTCCTCCCACTCCCTTCACTTGCTTGACTCTCTAAGTTCTCCAAGTCATGTAGACTTAAAAGAGGAGGCTCCTCTAATTGGACCCAATTTCATGTATTTGTAGTTTGCAGATCTATCTCGTCAAGGTTGATTGGTGAATGATCCAAACCTGTCATTATCATGAGACATTGAAATGTAAATTAAATTTTGAACTTTAAAGTGCAAATCAGATTATGAAAACTTCAAATTCAGGCTCTCACCTAGTATTTTCTTGTTGCAAAGTCATAGATTGTAATGGACAAATACAAGGTCATTTAAGCATTTTTGTGTCAATTGGTTGCGCTTCTTAGAATGTATTTTCTCAAACATGCTCCAGTTGCGCTCACAACCTGAAGCATTGCATGCTTGGTTTAAGAGTCAAATGGCGAATCTTTTCAAATCTGGTGTATCACTACCAAAGTTTTACCACCAAAGACCTAGCAAGTGGCAAGGGTTCATGAGTAGAAGTTCTGAATAGTAAATACCAAATAGTAAAAACTTAAAAAAACAACAAAAATTAATAAAACATTTAACATACAAAATAAAGTTTAAACAAATTTAATGAATTGATGAAGCCTTCAAGCCTCAAGGAGTACCTCGCAACATCTTAGACCTTTCTCTTATAGCATCGGTATAGGCAAATAATTTAGTTGGCACCCTATAATCATGTCGCTGGGCAAAGACACAGCTTTGAAATTCTGCATCAAGGAAGCACCTTTCAATGCATGTTATAAGTCCTTTGCCAACCTCCCCATCCTCATTAAATTTGCTCTTATCATAAAAATACTGTGGGTTTAGGAAGTACCCAACAACATGTAAGGGGGAATGCAACAACCTATCCCAACGTGCATCAATAACGTCCCAAAGAGGCATATACTTTGCCTCCTCATCCCCATATCTTATTTTGATGGCCTCCTTTGCGAGATTCATCACCTCATAAATGTAACCCTAGCAGGTTTGTCACCATCAACCATCTTAAAAGTTCAAGCTCTCAAATTTAAAGAAATATGAAACACTGAAAATAAAAAGAAGCTTGAAATGAAATTTAAAAAATGAAAAAAAGTTAAAAGAGTTGAAGTACCTGAGTACTCTAACAAGGGACTCCGTCACAACAATAATCTCTTCGAAATCTTTCAAAAAGCCGCCATTAAACACAAGTGCAAGAATTTCAATGCTTCAAGGGCCTTGGAATGTTTAGATGCCATCCACTCAGGTCCCAAGAACACCCTCTTCGGATTTATCTTTTGCTCAACCACAGATTGCAAAGATATGAAATTTGTTGCAAATCTAGTCACTGTAGGTTGAACAATTTCCTTACCTTCAGTGTATTTTCTCATGGTATTTAGGACAACAGTTTGGTTGTATAGGTATTTGGTTATGGATTTTGCCTTCTCCACAACCTCATGTATCCATTCAAGCTTACCAATGTCCTCAAGCATTAAATCTATGCAATGGGCAGCACACGAGGTCCGAAAAATAGTGGGGTGCCTTATCTCAAAAAGTCTACCAACAACCATATAATTCGCTGCATTGCCAGTGACAATTTGTACAACATGTTCTTTTCCTACTTCTTAAAGGAATTCCTCCATCATTTCACAAATAAGTTGGGCAGTCTTAACCTTGTCTGATGCATCCACTGATTTGAGAAACATTGTGCCCACTGGACAATATACAAGGAAATTTATTAAAGTTCTATTCCTTTGATCTGTCCATCCATCACTCATGATGGTGCACCCTGTTTCTATCCATAATGAACGAAACTCAGATAGCACAAGCATGAAATCTTCAACACTCTCTAACAACAAATCTGTCCTAAGGCTCTCTGATGAAGGGGCTTTGAACCCTGGACCTGCAACAACAACTGCATCAATCATAGCTTGCCAATAAGGATTTCTGGCACAATAGAAAGGTACGCCAGAATAGTACCAAATGTTAGCAATGGCCTTCCTTGCCTGACTATGTATATTTTTTTTCCAACCAATGGCATCCAAGGTAGGTTGGGAACCAGGTTTTGTGTGGTGAACAAAAAAAGTGTTTATGTTTCCAACTCCAGTGTTGAATGCAGGAGGATTCATTTGGCCTTGAGTTTGACTTGGACTTGGTGGCATGTATGGGAAACTTGGGAATGGCATTGAGGATTCAATAAAGGGAGTTGACAAGGGGTTATTGGAAGAAATTTCGTCAACTCCAAGAGTTCCTATTTCTTTATTTTGCTTTGCTTTCTTAGCTTTATGTTGACTCAACATATCAAGGGCCAAGGTTGCTTGGTGTTTGACATTTTCGTCAACCTTGTCGCAGAGACCTATATCATGGCCGAGTATCTGTGCAAGGTGGTACTTGAATCTATAAATGCCTCCACTACATTTCGATTTGCAAAATTTACAAAGGAGTCTGGGGTCTCTGGTGATCTTGTCATAATAAGTCCAAGCAAATTCCTTCTCCCTCGGCATTGTTGTTGTTTTGGACTTGTGTTTAAATTGTGGTTTATGTTTTGGAGTCATGCCTTCTGTTTAATTTGTGTTAAATTTAGATAACCATGGTGTTCTATGCTTGATGCAATTTTACTTCAATCTTTTTTAGGCTCGATACAAAATAGCAATCACATAAACATGAAAGTAAAATGCTGATAGAACACAATAATAGATCTAGAGAAGCCAAATATAGATCAGATTTACAATTCCTTTTGTCTAGCAAAGATATGAGATATTGTTGTGTTACGACAGTCAACAGGATGCTTCAACTAGCAAAGTCTTTCTTAGTTAGGCAATCTTCCATGTGTCACACCCATAGCCCTCAAAGACAGCTCATCACAAGTCGACGCAGGTCAAACCAAAGTCAACGCAGGACAACAACATAAAATTCAACGTAGCAGATTAGGGCTTCGGTCAAATAGCTCAGATTTCCTCGATTTCAGTGCCCAGCAGTATGACCTCCTAAAATCGGAATTTTGGTTGAAGTTTGAGGTCAAACAACTAAGGGTTGACCACGGTTCACGCTGCAACAAGAAGCCCTAAACAGATCAGTAGAAAACAACAACTTTGTTCCACACGTGTGAGGGGAAAAAGGCCTCCAAAGGCTATCGAACCAATCAGATCACAATGAGAGAATGTGTGATGAGTTGATGAGAAAATGACCTCCAAGTCTCTTCAATTTATATCCATCAATGAGGGTGTGTGACACATCTATTAGGCATGTGAGCCTACATTATAAATTTGGTCGATCTTGCACATGTGGAAAATAAATTCAAAATAAATGTTCTGCTCATCCAAACAAGATGACCTTTAGATCAATCTTGCACCTCTTCGAAAGAGGAATCCAACAAAAATATGACCATCGTCATATGAGCAGTGTAACATGGAGTTTGGACCTAGTTGCCCAAAACTAACACTCCCTCTCAACTAGGGAGAACTCCATCTGTCCACAAGTGCCATCCATCAGTACCATCATGTACTTTCACCAAACATCATGCGTCATCCTGCCGTAACATGCTTTGCTGGCTCTTTCTCAGATAAAACAAAAGGTGTGTCACAAAGACATCACATTCAGCTGACCCGAAGTCATCTTAGAGGTAAAAACCTCTCTTGGACTCAAAAAGAGTCTCACACTAACTCGAAGTTAGTTTATTGACCTGAAGTCAGTTTAGAGGTAAGAACCTCATCATACTTGATCCCAGATCAAGGTGTTGGACACGTGCCATCCTAGACATAGAGAGTACGACAATCTCCGATGCGTCCATCGATCTTGCTATTGGTCTCTATCCACATTTTTCACCTCATTGGCCAAATGAGAGGTACTTCCCATGAGTGCGTGCGGGGCACAGATTAAAGAGAGGTAAACCAACTCAATATCATAACGGTGGGGCAGAAGCACAACAAGGTTCGACAAGCCTAGTCTTGTATGTGCTTATAGCTCCAAGAAGCTATCCCCAAGCCCCTTGGAGCTCCCAGAGCTCATAGTCCAACTCAATCAGGACCCTCAGAATAGGGTCTTTCCACGATTCCAAGTTTCTCACGGAAGGTTAGGAACTTGACCTTCCCTAGGGGCTTTTTGAGAATATCCGCGACCTGCTCATCAGTTCCTATATGATCGAGCTTTATGGGGCCTCGCTGTACCATATCTCGGATAAAGTGGTACTTGATATCAATATGCTTGGATCGATTGTGGAACACGGGATTCTCAGAAAGACGAATCCCACTATGGTTATCACAAATGATAACGGTGGTATCTAGCACATGCCCAAACAACTCATTGAAGAGCTTTCGCATCGCCGCAATGTATTCGACCTCAGCGGTGCTCAAGGCCACCGAATTCTGCTTCCTGCTCATCCAAGATATCGAAGCAGAACCCAAGGTGAAGCAACATCCAGATGTGCTCTTGCGATCCACCACACTGCCAGCCCAATTGGGATCAGTATATCCATGGAATCTCAAACTCCCAACAGTGTATCTCAGCCCATGGTTGATTGTGCCCCGAAGATATCTCAATCGATTCTTGGCACCAATCCAGTGAATGTGATGAGGATCAACCATATGTTGACTCAAAGTGTTCACTGCAAAACATACGTTCAGACGGGAGTTTACTAAGAACATCAAGGCCCCCACGAGTTGTCGATCCTCAGTAGGATTTGCTAACTCGGGCCCAACAACGTTTCCACACAACTTCTTGAAGTTGAGTTCCATTGGTGTCGACACAGACTTACAGTCCACCATTCAAATCTCTCCATCAACTTCACGACATATTTTCCTTGAGAAAGGAAAATCTTGCCTGGCCTTTGCCAAACCTCCAAGTCTAGGAAGTAGTGCATCAGTCCTAGGTCTTTCATCTCAAACTCGGAAGCTAGCTCCCTCTTATACTGATGAATGAGAGGGTCAACACTTGTCAGGAAGAGATCGTCCACATAGAGAACTAGAATGAGAGGCCTTTTTCTATAAACCTCAAAATAAAGGTTTAGATCAGCATTACTTCAAGTGAAGCCCAACGTCATCAACTAGCTATCTATCCTCTTGTACCAAGCCTTGGGGGCTTGCTTCAACCCATAGAGGGCTTTCTTCAACTTGCATACATGGGTGTCTCTATCTCGGACTTCGAACCCCAAAGGTTGCCCCACATACACCTCTTCCTTTATAGAACCATGCAAAAAAAGGGTCTTCACATCCATCTGATGTAGATTCCAACCTTGCGTTGCAACAAGGGAAATAATAGATCAAATGGTGGTATAACGGGCCATAGGTGCAAATATCATCATAATCTATGCCTTCCTATTGAGAGAAGCCTCGGGCAACAATCTTGCCTTGTACTTTTTAGCACTTCCATCAAATCCATGCTGATCTTATAGAGCCATTACGAGGTGACAACAGATTTGTCCTCCGGTCTCGGGAACACTTCCTGTTGATTTATGGTAGCATCGGATGTGCTCAAGCCTTATAATTTTGTATATAGGCTAAGACACATGTATTCCATGAAACCCAGAAATGGTTTTTGAAAATTCCACTTAGAGATGATTTAATTAAATTAATTAATCATTTTTTAATGTTTTCCTAAGTTTAAACTTAGGGAAATTGATTAATTAAAGTGTATTAATTAAATCAAGTGTGAATCTTCTAGATAAAGTCATGGATCACCTCCAAGTTAATCTTAGCCCTTGATTATGTTTTAATCTTGGCCATTGAAGGGTCAACGAAAGATTATAAGAAGGAGGGCGAGGGGCTTGTGGAAAATACACTTGACACTTGAGCATTTTCGAATTTATGTGAGGAGACACAATTTTTGATCAAGAACAAATCACTAGGGCTGGGTTTGCTAAGTGATTTGATTCAGTGATCAGATTCAGAGAGGGGCAGAAGCAGAGATTGGTTAGGAGGACCAAGAGTGCATTATCAGAGGGAGGCAGAGGTGACACAGATAGAGACAATGCAGTTTTCTACAGAGGTGACGCAGTTCCTGCAGAGAATCATGCAGAACCAGTGCAATGTCTCTTGGAGTCAGTCCGAAGAAAGCTAGAGGCTAGTGTTTTGAGCCAGGAGGGCCAAGATCCAGCTTCAGATCAACCAGATCAGTTGCAAAGAAGGGTGACGCAGTTCCTCAAGCTTGCATATGCAGGCTTACGTAGATCCAGTGTAGGCAATCACGCAGAGGCAGTGAGGGCTTCACCAATGCTGTTTTGATCAGCCGGAGACTTGTTGAGTGAGGCATATCTCACAATTATTTTTGCTGTCTAGATTTCTCTGAAGGGTTTGCCGGATGTTGGCACCCTAGTTGTACTCAAAATTTCTGTTGCTTAATAATACAAACCCTCAGATCTGCTGCATTAGTTTTCCCAAGTTGGGTTTTTCCGGGGACTTAGTCCAAAAATAACCGTGTTAATGTGGATGTTTTTCATTGCATTTTGTTCAGTTTGTTTCAACACTTAGATTCATTCCGCAGTATTATTTGTGTAGACTGCTTCAGTAATTACTTCAATATTTCACTGAAATGAAATAATTATGTAAAATAATAGAAGAAGTATTTCAGATTTGTTGCAATAGGAATCCAGATCTAGGATTTTTCACATGGTATTAGAGCTTATTTAAGTTGAAGTGCAGGAGAAATGAAGAGAACCAGCAGATCAGCGCTGAAGAGTCTGGGATCTGCATAATCAGCAGAAAACCCTCCTAGAAAATTACGCTGTCCAGGCCAGAAGGGCATTCCAGTGCAGAAAAGACTCCCTCTGAGAGAGTTGACAGAGGGGTAAGTTTTTTTCAGTTGCAGAAGAGATAGCGTTGTAGATCAGCGTAGCTGAAGGACGTAGTTACTACACAACAGTAAGAGCTGGTGCATAAGCGTCAGAAAATTTCTGAAAAACACAGTTGGGGATTTCTTGATCTCAAAGAGTTTCTTACTCAAAGAAACTCAGTTTTTCCCGTGCAGCAGTAGAAGAAGTGACTTACTCCACAAAGAGTGCGTAAGTCTAGCTGAGTAGAGGGTTGGAGCAAGATATCGACAATTGAGGAGATGGCCAGCAACGGACTGCGTGGCCAAGATAGATTGGAGGGTGCCTCCAACTATGTTATTTGGAAATCAATGATAGAGTTTCTCCTTGATGAGCATGATCTGAAAGCCTTCATAGACAACGCAGTTGCAGAGCCTCTTGATGCAGCACACCTGAGGCAATTCAAGAAGAATATGGCAATAGCCAAGCGATTGATCCTAGATGGAGTAAAGGATCATATCGTACCCCACATAGCTGCAAAGACCATGGCTAGAGAAATGTGGGTAGGGCTGGAAAGCTATACCAAGGATCTTCCGAGCAGCGGAAGATGTACCTTGAAGAGAAGATGCGGAATATCAGGATGAAAAAGGGAGAGCGTTTTGACTCCTCCTTGTCTCGGATTCAGGAAAACCGATATCAACTGTCTGCAGTAGGATTTTCTCCTAGAGACTCAGAGCTAGTAAGGCTCACACTGAACTCTGTTTCAGAGGATTATCAAGTCTTTGTCCAAAGTATATTGGTCAGAGAAAGACTTCCAGGTTGGGAAGCAATGTGGGCAGCGTTACAACAAGAGGAGTTGAGGAGAGATCTCCTAAAAATCCACTTGGAGGATGGCAGTAGCAGTTCAAAGGTCAAGAAGGAGGAAGAAGATAACACTGCCCTTGCATCAAAAGGGCAACATAAGAAAAAGAAGAAAGATCTGTCCAAGATCAAGTGCTTCCGGTGTGGTGAAATGGGACATTATGCCACACAGTGTCCTCTTAAGAAAAAGGATAAAGAGGAAAAGCAAGATCCACAAGCAAGAGCTGCCAAGATTGAGGTAGAAAGAGATTGTGCTATGTTAGCTCATATTTCGAAAGGAGAGAAATGGCCTGACTTGGAGTTGTAGATCCAGAATCTACAAGGAGACGGGATCCTTGAGTATTTCCGAACTCTTGGATCACATGTGAGCTACAATAGCCTAAAGACAGTGGCAGGATGGACAGTTGCACCAAAATATGAGAAGACAGTGCAGTGGCTAGCAGTACTAGAGCCTGATCAATGCAAAGAGGGAGTAGCAGCAACGCAGTGCATACTGGTGCATCGCAGTGCAGAGTAGCAACAACACAGTATCTTCAGAGAGCTAGTGCAAAAACTAGCAACAACCAGTCTTATTTCCCAGTTGCAGATTTTCCTGTCCAATTTCAGATGTTTTTCTGTTGCAATTAGCAACAATGCAACAACAACAGTAGTTGAGCAGCAACAACAGAGGAGCAGCAACAACGCAGTGCACAAGAGGTGCAACATAGTGCAGAGTAGTGCTCACGCAGTGCACCAGCATGGTTGCAGAATTTAGAGGGAGTTGCAGTACAGTGGCAGTTGGCAACAAACAGAGTCAGCAACAATACAGTTGCAACATTTTTGTGCAGAGTTGGTGAGCAGCATCAACAACACAACAGCTTATGTTCCAAGAAGTCAGATCAACAGCACATTGAGTTGTTTTGCTAGAGCACTTTCCTCGCTAAGAGGGAGTGTTGATTTATGGTAGCATCAGATGTGCTCTAGCCTTATAATTTTGTATATAGGCTAAGACACATGTATTCCCTGAAACCCAGAATGGTTTTTGAAAATTCCACTTAGAGATGATTTAATTAAATTAATTAATCTTTTTTAAATTTTTTCCTAAGTTTAAACTTAGGGAAATTGATTAATTAATTATATTAATTAAATCAAGTGTGAATCTTCTTGATAAAGTCATGGATCACCTCCAAGTTAATCTTAGCCCTTGATTATGTTTTAATCTTGGCCGTTGAAGGGTCGACGAAAGATTATAAGGAGGGTGAGGGGCCTATGGAGAATACACTTAACACTTGAGCCATTGAGCATTTTCGAATTTGTGTGAGGAGACACAATTTTTGATCAAGAACAAATCACTAGGGCTGGGTTTGCTAAGTGATTTGATTCAGAGAGGGGCAGAAGCAGAGATTGGTCAGGAGGACTAAGAGTGCATTATCAGAGAGAGGCAGAGGCGACACAGATAGAGACAAAGCAATTTTCTGCAGAGGTGACGCAATTCCTGCAGAGAATCATGCAGAACCAGTGCAGTATCTCTTGGAGTCAGTCCGGAGAAAGCTAGAGGCTAGTGTTCTAAGCCAGGAGGGCGAAGATCCAGCTTCAGATCAGCCAGATCAGTTGCAGAGAAGCGTGACGCAATTCCTCAAGCTTGCATACGCAGGCTTACGTAGATCCAACGTAGGCAATCACGCAAAGGCAGTGAGGGCTTCATCAGTGCTGTTTTGATCAGCTAGAGACTTACTGAGTGAGGTATATCTCACTATTATTTTTGCTGTCTAGATTTCTCTGAAGGGTTTACCGAATGTTGGCACCCTAGTTGTACTCAAAATTTCTGCTGCTTAATAATACAAACCCTCAGATCTGCTGCACCAATTTTCCCAAGTTGGGTTTTTCCGGGGGCTTAGTCCAAAAATAACCGTGTCAATGTGGATGTTTTTCATTGCATTTTGTTCAGTTTGTTTCAACACTTAGATTCATTCCGCAGTATTATTTGTGTAGACTGCTTTAGTAATTACTTCAATATTCCATTGAAATGAAATAATGATGTAAAATAATAGAAGAAGTAGTTCAGATTTGTTGTAGTAGGAATCCAGATCTAGGATTTTTCACACTTCCCAGACATCATTCTTCATAACGGACTCATATTCTTCGTGCATAGCATCCTTCCAAACTTGATGCTTTATGGCTTCTGCAAATGATCCAGGTTCAGATTGTACTATCGTACTCATGGTTGCTAGATACTCTTGGTATCTCTTCGGCTTCTTGCTTTCACGGAATGTCCCCGCTTGGGGCAATATGTCTCTTGGCATCTGTGAGAGTATTCCAGAGCCATGAGGGTCTTTTCTTATTTGAAGGAGGTGGTTCAACGGGATCCATAGGTCCTTCAACATCAGGCATCAGGTCATCCTTCGGTTCTTCCTGATTCCCTGCTTCTTCGTCTTATTTGTCTTCCTTGGAGCTAGGAAGATTTCTCACTTTCTTGAGGGAAGCATCTTCATCGAAGGTGACATCGTGGCATATCTCCAGTTCTATTTGACTAGGCACATAGATTCTATATGCCTTAGAAGTTTCACTGTAGCCCACAAACATTCCCTTCTTTCCAGAAGCATCCAACTTGATTCTCTTTTCGTTCGGCACATGAAAGTAGACAGGACAACCAAAAAATCTGAAATGAGAAACATCAGGTTTCTTACCAGAGAAGACTTCTTCGGGAGTTTTGGAGTCCAGAGCGGAATGCGGGCATCTATTTTGAACATACACAACAATGTTCGCAGCTTCTCCCCATAGAAACTTCGGAAGACCTTGGTCACATAGGATGGCGTGGATAGCTTCCACAATGGTCCTGTTCTTTCTTTCAGCAACACCATTTTGCTCAGGACTGTACGCAATTGTGGTCTCCCTCTTAATGCCAGCTTCTCTACAAAAGTCATTAAACTCATTTGAATCATACTCGGTCCCATTGTCGGTCCTCAAAACTTTGATTTTCTTCTCGGTTTGATTTTCCACCAAGGCCTTGAAGGTACAGAACCATTTGAATGCTTCGCCCTTCTTCTTCAAAAATTATATCTAGATCTTGCAGGAGAAGTCATCTGTAAAAGTCATGTGATAGGAACATCCTCTCAAGGATGTCACGGGCAACATACCAGATAAGTCAGAATGTATCAACTACAAGATATCAATTGTCTTTGTGACACTTGAGGGTAATGGTCCCCTTGTATGCTTCCCTTCGGCACAACCCTGACATATACCTTCATGATCATCTCTAAATTTGGGCGTCCCTGTCACCACCTTCCTTGCTTCGGGAAGGGCTTTGTAATGGAGGTGTGCAAACCTCCGGTGCCATAACTCTGTTTGAAGAGTTGTATCACATGACGTAGCCCCCAATGGACTTCCTGTTGATTTCTATAGCATCATAAAGTATTCTAAGTCTCGTTTTTGGTATAGAGGCTTGGACAACAGTTATCCAGAGAACCCATAAATCGTTTGTGGAAATTCCACTCGAATATGACTTTATTAAAATAATTAATTATTTTAATGCAGACCATAAGTTTAAACTTAGGGAAATTAAATAATTAAAGGGTATTAATAGAGCATAGTGTGAATTTTTTAGAAAACGAATATCAAGTCATCTTTTAATCTGAGCCATTGATTAACGATATAATCTTGGCCGTTGATTCATCAACGAGAAGACTATAAGAAGAGACTTGACGGCCATTTGGAGATCAAGCCGGGGACACTCTCAGTACCCGAAGGAAATCGATTTTGAAGCAATAGAATTCGATTTCAATGGGTGAGATTGTAGAGGCAGGGTTGTAGAAGTAGAAGGAGGAGGGAGGAGTCAGTTATCGGGAAGCAGAAGTCAGGAGGATGAAGGGAAGGGTGAGCTGATCAACAGCAAGACCCCCTCCATGCAGAATCACACAGTCTAGGGAGAGACTACACAGAGCTCTCATGCTGGATGACACAGAGGGTGAAGGAGGTCACCCCAAGGGTCTGAAATTTGTCTAGAGGTTCCAAAAAATTCAGCCAGGTGTTTGCTGTGAAAATTTACAAACAGTTGCAGTGATAGATTTATTTCTCCTACTTATTATTTCAATAATTATTTTTTTCAGAAATCTTTCGGCAAATATCGAAATAAATACTACTGCAACATTCACAATTATATATGTAGAGAAATAAATAGTAGAGAACATAAACACAAGAGTCAATCACAAGTACACATTTATTTTTGGACAATTGTCCCTGAAAAAACCCAATGTGGGAAAATCGGTGCAATAGATGAGGCTTTTATTAATTCTTCAGCAAATGATATCTTTACACGGAAAATACTGGCAGATAAATTTTGAACCACCTGAGACTGAATTTTCGGCTTACTCGAACAATTCTATAACACCCAACACAACCCCTCCATGCCCCTGCGTCACTCTGCGTAGTCCTAGCGTTGGACTGCGTGAATCTACGTGGAGACTGCATGGGGTCTCTGCGTTGCAGCCTCAAACTGCCTCCAGTGATCCACTGTTGCCCTCCGACCCTGATCTCGATCACTCCTGACCTCCTCATTCTCTTCTGCAACTTCTCGCCTTGCAACTCTTCCATTGAGATCGAATTCTACATCAGAATGGATCTCCTTAGGGCACTGAGTGTATGCCCGGCTTGTTTTCCAAGTGACCCTCAAGCCTTCTTTTATAATCTTCCTGTTGGAGAACCAACGCCCCAGATTAAAAGATTAATCAATGGCTAAGATTAAAACTTGACTTGATCCATGTTTTCTAGAAGATTCACACTCTGACTTATTAATACCCTTTAATTATTTCATTTCCCTAAGTTTAGACTAAGGGTCTTCATTAAAATAATTAATTATTTTAATAAGTCTTGAACTGAGTGGAATTTCCACAAATTGTTTCTAGGTTCTTTGGAATGCTGCTGTCTAAGCCTCCCTGCAAAGTTTGAGACTTGGAACACTTTCGGATGCTACACAAATCAACACTCCCTCTTAGCGGGGAAGGTGTTCCAACAATATGCCTGTTGCATGCTGCTTTGATTTTGAAGCACCCTCTGCATTGTTGAACTCCGGATTTTGTTCCCCCCATCTGCTGCGCTGCTGCTTCCTGTACTGCTGCCTTTGACACTGCCACTGTCACTTGCTACCTCTATACCACAGCTCCCTCTGAATACTTAATCCTGTCTTCCCGCTATTGGAAGGGATTCTTCATCATCCCCATCTTCTCTCTGAAGTAGACAAACTTTGTCTTTCCCAGTGCCTTTGTGAGGATGTCTGCCACCTGTTCCCCTGTTGGAGTGTACTACAACTGAACAGTGCCACGTTGTACACAGTCCCTGATGAAGTGACATCGGATGTCAATATGTTTCGAGCTATCATGAAACACATGATACTCAGAGAGCTTTATGCAACTCTGATTATCACATAAGATGATGGTCGCTCCAATTTTCTCCTTGAGTAGATTTACTAGTAGTTTCCTAAGCCATATGGCTTCGCACGAAGCTGTGTTGGCTGCCATATACTTTTTCTCTGCTGAACTCAGTGCGACGGACTTCTGCTTCCTACTGCACCAGGAAGTCATTCCTGATCCCAGACTGAAATAGTACCCACTGGTACTCTTCCGATCAACTGAACTTCCAACCCAATCTGCGTCAGTGGAACCACTCAACCTGACATCATTGTCACGAGTGTACTTCAATCCAAGCTCGACTGTACCTAGAAGGTACCTGGGAACATGCTTGGATGCTGCCCAATGTGCCCTCTTTGGTTCCACCATGAACTAACTTAGGGTATTAACAACATAACAGATGTCTGGCCTTGTATTTACCAGATACATCAATGACCCTATGAGCTATTTGTACAACGTAGGATCAACTTCATCATCTTCGGACGTGTCGATTTTCCTCCAGTTGGTAATCATTGGAGTGGTCATGGGCCTACAATCCTCCATCTGAAATCTCTTCAAAATCTCTGTAGTGTATCTTCCTTGACCAAGGAAGATCTCCCCATTCTACTGCCAAACTTCCAACCCCAGAAAATAGTGCATCTGTCCCAGATCTTTCATGTCCAATTCTTTAGCCAGATTCTTCTTGCAATCTGTGACAAGCCTTGATGATCCTGCCAAGAATAGATCATCCACATACAATAACAGTATCAAAGGCTCACTCCCTACTCTCAGATAGTAGATATTGGGATCAACATCACTCTTGACGAAGCCCATCTTCTGCAGTTAGCTGTCAGTCCGACCATACCAGGCTCTAGGAGCTTGCTTCAATCCATATAATGCCTTCTTTAATCTGCACACATGAGTTTTCTGATCATGTGTCTCAAAGCCCTCCGGTTGTTCTATATACACCTCTTCTTCTATCACTCCATTCAAGAATGCTGTCTTGACGTCCATCTGGTGAATTTCCCATCCCATCTATGCAGCAAGGGATATCATGGACCTCATAGATGCGTATTTGGCTACTGGGGCGAAGGCTTCTTCATAGTCTATACCTTCCTTCTGAGCATACCCCTTAGCCACAAACCTGGCTTTAAACTTCTCGATGCTGCTGTCTGCAACATACTTGATCTTGTAGATCCACTTGGATCCTACAACTGATCTCTCCTGCGGTCTAGGTACTACTTCCTAGACATCATTTGTCATGATGGAACTGTACTCTTCCACCATTGCTTCAACCCACACCTGGTGCTGAGCTGCTTCCTGAAAACTGGAAGGTTCTTCGACTTGAGCAACTAAGGCTTGATACCTTTTAGGCTGCTTACGCTGTCTCTTCTCATTTCGGGGAATTCCGACAAATTCTTCTGCATCCTTCAGAATCTGTCGAAGTTCCTGGCTCGTTCTTCCACTGGTGGTGGGTGGATTACCGACGCTCCTTCTTGCAAATCCTCGGAAGACCCATCCTTTGGATCACTATGCTTTGGAGAGGCAATTGAATTTTTTGCTACTGGTTGTTGGGGCTGGACCAGGGGCTCTTCCTCTGACTGTGTAGCAGAAGGCAGCTCTCGTGATCTTTTGAAGGCTTTCTCTTCCATGAATTTCACATCTCTTCGCACTACTACTTTCCTGCTTTTAGGAATGTAGATGCGATAAGCCTTTGCATTCTCGCTGTATCCTACTAAGTACCCCTTTTTCGCAGTCATTTCCAACTTCTTCCTCTTCTCACTGGGTACATGACAGTAGGCTGTACTGCCGAAGATCCTAAAGTGACTTACTTCGGGCTTGCTGCCAGTGAAGACACTTTCTGGCGTGATCTTTCCTAGTGCAGTGTGAGGAGTTCTGTTCTGAATGTAGACAACTGTATTACATGCTTTAGCCCATAGAAATTTGGGCATGTCTTGTCATACAACATAACTCTGGTT
Organism: Pinus albicaulis; assembly: GCA_034641835.2. NCBI lineage: Eukaryota > Viridiplantae > Streptophyta > Pinopsida > Pinales > Pinaceae > Pinus > Pinus albicaulis. The sequence goes on along the minus strand of JAXQQM020093055.1, from coordinate 58,356 downwards.
GCTTCGACAATAGTCTGGTTTTTCCTTTCTGCCACTCCATTTTGTTCCGGATTGTATGGAGCTGTCCATTCTCTTTTGATGCCTTCCCTTGCACATAATCCGATGAATTCTTTATCTATGTATTCACCTCCATTATCTGATCATAATACCTTGATCCGCTTCCTTGTCAGATTTTCCACCAGAGCCTTGAACTCTTTAAATCGACTGAAGACTTCATCCTTGGTCCTCAAGAAGTAGATCCTGGTTTTCCTGGAATGGCCATCAATGAAGGTGACGAAATATTCGACATCACTAAAAGCTCTTGTGGACATTGATCCGTAGATATCTGAGTGTTTTAGATCCAACACGCCCTTGGCCCTATTGTTGTTTCTCTGATATGCTGCCTTGGCATATTTCCCCAATACGCACCCTTTGCAGACATCATCTCGTTTGGTGCTCAGTTCTGGAACACTTGTGACAGTCTTCTGGAGAGTTCTCAATGCCCCATGATGTAAGTGCCCCATTCTTCTGTGCCATAGCTCATTCAGGTCCATTTCATTTGCGCTGCCAACTAGTGCCATTGGAGAATCAAGTTGTAGCTTGTACAACTTGTTGCTTCTTACTCTGATTTGTGCCTTCTTCTTCCAACTGGGGTGCTTGACATAGACTCTATTGCCAATAAAGTAGATGTCATATCCTCGGTTTTGAAGCTGCAACACTGAGAGTGGATTCATCCCCAAATTCGGCACATGCAAAACATTAGTGGTCCGGATTCTGTTCCCTGCCTCGGTCTGAAAAACTATGGTACCTCTCCCAATGGGAGTGCACTTTGCTTTATTTCCCATGGTTATTTTGAAATTCATTTGCTCTTATTGGTAGTCTGAAAAACAGTCTCGTACTCCCGTCATGTGAGTAGAGGCTCCATTGTTAATATACTAGACATCTGAAGTGCTCGATACACAAGCAAAATCTTCCTGTAGTCTGGATGCCAATACAGATACATCGTGATCCATTTGTTCTATTGTGCTTCTTCCCCCTCCTAGAGAACTGCGTGAACCCTTCTGCGCCGTTGCTGCAACAGTAGATCTCTGTTCACTGATAGACGCCCCCTCTTTGTTATTCATTTCTGGCTCCGATACCATGTGAAAATTTACAAACAGTTGCAATGATAGATTTATTTCTCCTACTTATTATTTCAATAAGTTATTATTCAGAAATCTTCTGGCAAATATCGAAATAAATACTACTGCAACATTCACAATATATATGCAGGGAAATATGTAGAAATTTCTGAATCTTATACTTTATGCAGAAATTATTACTGTTAATTTGGTTATGCTCCTCCTACTTAGACAAGTTATTAACTGAATAAATTCAAGTTAAAATCGAAGCAAAACACATAACAGATCTCTACCAATCCAGATCTAGAACAAGTTCATGCACACATTGACAAAGTGATAGTTATTTCTGGACAAGTAGTCCTCGGAAAAACCGAATGCGGGAAAACCAGTCTCTCGCTGCTGGAGGGTCTTATTATTAAGAATATTTCTGAATACACAAATTTGAGTTCCAGATCTGTAAATCTCGACATAGAAAATACTAGATCTACAACTCATTGGCTGATCTAGGGCCAAAATAGTGACTGATCCACACCCTAAAACGAGATTTATAGAACTCAACCAAGATTAGGGCCTAGAAACCCCACCGCTGCCCCTGAAAGCCTCTGCGTCAACCTCTGAAGTACGTATTAGAATAATGCTATTTTAGAGTTTACTACTCATCTATGATTGTAATTAGCAGTTTCTTGTTGCTATTTCTATATTCTTAGTAGAAACTTGCTGTTTCTACTTTCTTAGTTTGTAATTAGCAGTTTCTTGTTAGAAACTTGCTGTTTCTACTTTCTTAGTAGAAACTTGCTGTTGTTGTTTCTACAGTTGTATTATTTATTGAGCTTCACTGTTCATTGTAAATTAATTCATTCATTGATTATGGTATCAGAGCTCGGGTATTTTTTTCGAAATAATTCTTCAATATTTGAAAAATTCTGTGCTTCATTTCGAAACAACTCTCTAGAAGTTTGAAATTTTTTTTGGCGTTTTTGTTGTTGTTGTTGTTGTTGTTGTTTTTTTTTTGTTTTTTGGTTTCTGTGATTCTTTCTTTGGTGGGTCGTTTTCTGCTGAGTATTTCGTGGGATAAAGACGCCTATCAGTCATTTCTATCCTGTACGTGCTGCTGAGTTTGGGTGCTGGTCCAATGTGTTGAATTTCTGTCCAATATCAGTCCATCTTGCTGGTTGAACGTGGAAGCTGCTGGTGCAATTTGCATATGACTGGGACAAGTTATTAAAGGCTGAGCTGGGTATTGTTTTTCTACAGTAGATTGAATTCCAGACTGCTATTTTGGCAGAATCGAGGTATGTGCCCATTTTTTTTGTGGCTGGATGAGCATTTAAATTTCCAGTAGTTTTTTGTCCAGATCAGCCGCCATCTGCATTAAAATTCGTGCTAGACTCCTTGGTTGTTTTGTGTGTCTTGGGAAGCGTGCAGATGGCCTCACTAACCAATCTGATGTTGGAAGGCAATCAGCGCTTTAATGGCAACAATTATAACATCTAGAAACAGTGAATGTTGACCATTTTTGAATATAGGCGTCTTGACCAGCTTGTTTTGGTCATAGAGCTTCGTCCTGGTACATTTGGTGCAGATCAAGATAAGTTTGATGATCGAAATCGAGAGGTTATGCTTCTCAAACTCTCCGTAACTGATGATCAGTTACCACAGATCCCTTTCGGCAAGACATTTGCCGAAATCTGGAAACATTTGAAGGAATTGCACGAGACATCTGGCAAGAGCAGTGCTTTCTTTCTAAAGAATCAGTTGTTCTCCATCATGATGGACGAACATATATCTTTATAGGAACATCTTAACAAGATTAAAGCCATTCGAGATCAGCTCGAAGCCATTGGTCGGACCATGGAGGAAGAAGATATGGTAGTCATCACCCTGAAAAGTCTACCAAAATCTTATGAACACTTTATAGAAACTCTCAACATTACCTCCACTAATGTTGATCTGAAGTTTCTAGAGCTATGCACCAAACTCCTGCAGCAGGATCGTTGGAAACAACAGTTTGGTAGTGATGCTTCATCAGCCTCCTCAGAAAATGATTTTGCTGCCAAATATCAGTCCTCTCAGTCGTTTCAGAAGACAGGTTCTTCTCAGTCTTATGATCCTGCTAAGAAGAAAAATGTGCAGTGTAATTACTGTCACAAGTTTGGTCATTTGAAGAAAGATTGCCAACAGAGGATTGCTTTTGAACAGAAGAAGCAGGGAGGGTCTCATCAGCTAACGAATGTCGCAAAACATTCTGAGCAGAAGGAATCTGCCTTTTATGCCTTTATGGCTAAAAGGTACTCAGATCACGCCCCGTCATTTGCCTGGTACATTGACTCTGGTGCATCACGTCATTTATCTCACAGGCATGACTGGTTTATTGACTTCTCATCTTTCAGTGATTTCGTGGTCTTCGGCGGAGGTGAGGAGTACACGGTGGTTGGCAGAGGTACAATTCAGATCCAGTCTGGTGGGCACACACTCATCTCCCTGAATGTGTACTATGTTCCTGGTATGGAAATTAATCTGCTGTCTATCAGCCAGATTATGAGAAACTCTCCTCAGCTCGATGTGGTGTTCAATGCACATAAGTGCTCCATTATTGACAGGGACACTCGGCTTACGGTTGCTGTTGGCCTAGAGGATCATGGTCTATATAGGCTTCTTGACATTGGTGATTCCCCAAAAGTGGGTCCAGCAACTCGTGTTTCTGCCATCAGCACTCTGTGGCATCAGAGATATGGGCATTTAAACATTCAGTATCTCTCTCAGCTATCTCGGGAGGGACTTGTGTTAGGGTTACCTGATATTCAGACACAGCATTTGGGAGTGTGCGGCGCCTGTCAAGCTGGCAAGCAACATTGGTCTTCATTCAAGGATTGAGAATCTTGGCGCGCATCTAAGGTACTCCAGTTAATTCATGCTGATATTTGTGGTCCTATGAATACATCTTCAATTACGGGTTGCAAATATTTTTTGCTCATTGTAGATGATTTCAGTGGAAAAATGTGGGTGTACTTTCTAAAACATAAATCTGATGTATTTAGTATCTTTCAGAAGTTTAAGTCCTTAGTTGAAAAAGAGTCTGGCTGTAATATCATAACTCTTAGGACAGATAACGGGGGGGAATTTTGTTCTTATGCTTTCTCCAACTTCTGTGATACCCATGGCATCAAACGCCAATTAACCACACCCTACACTCCTCAGCAGAACAGTGTTGTAGAACGTCGCAATTGTACAGTTGTTGAAATGGCTCGTCCTATGTTACAACATAGGAGTGTTCCGAACAAAATTTGGGCGGAAGCAGTGTTTACTGCAATCTATCTTATTAATCGATCACCTACTCAAGCTGTTAAAGGGAAGACTCCAAAAGAGGTTTAGTCTGGTCGAAAGCCTAAGATCAACCATGTGGCTCAGTTGCATATGTTTGGATTCCCGGTGCTAAGCGCTCTAAGTTGGATTCCAAAATCCAGAAACTAATGATGACAGGGTATAGTGATCACCACAACGCCTATAGGCTGATAGATATAAACACTGATCGTCTTATCTTCAGTCAGGACGTGGTATTTGATGAAGACAGAGGGTTCTTTCAGTGCCTTCGCTCTGAGCAGTGTTCTGAGGATCAGCCTCACAGTGTTTTTCTTCCTTTAGGTCTGCCTGATGGGAGGGATGATGCAGCATCAGTCTTTGATGATGCAGTACCTGAGCTTCCTCTGGAAAATAATCCTCCTCTTGCTGCTTCTATTGTTCCTGAGCCTCCTCCAACTCCTCCAGATATTGGTTCTTCTACTCTCCGGCCTAAATGGTGGGCTAAAACTATTGGTGATCTTCGGGATAATGAACTCCTTGAAGGTAGAACTTCCAGAAATAAGAGCAAACAACAGCCTATAGTAAATGTTGCTCTTATGGCTAACATACACAGTGTTTTTGAGCCTCAAACCTATTCAGAGGCTAAGGGCATACCTGAGTGGGAACAGGCTATGGAGGCCGAATTCCAGAGTCTTCAGAAGAATCACACTTGGACCTTTTCTGATCTTCCTGCAGGGAAAACACCCATTAGCTGCAAATGGGTGTATAAAGTGAAATACAAAGCTGACGGGACCCTCGATAAGTATAAGGCTCGTCTTGTTGCTCGAGGATTCTCACAGAAAGAAGGCATAGACTATGAGGAGACCTTTGCTCCTACAGCCAAGATGAGTACCATACAACTTGTCCTTGCCTTAACAGCTCAGTTCAATTGGACAGTCCATCAGATGGATGTAAAGAGTGCTTTTCTGAATGGTGACTTACAGGAAGAAGTCTACATGACGCAGCCTCCAGGATTCAAGGTTGCCAATCAATCACAAAAAGTTTGTAGATTAGTAAAAGCACTCTATGGTCTGAAACAAGCCCCTCGGGCTTGGTACATGAAAATTGATAAGTACCTAACAGATCATGGTTTTCAGCGGAGCCCATCTGATGCAAACCCGTATATCAAACATACTGGTGATGATATTCTGTTTGTGGTTGTCTATGTGGATGATCTTATTATTACTGGCAGTTCAGCACATTTGATCCATGGGATCAAACAAGATTTGTGCAACACTTTTGATATGACAGATTTGGGGCTTCTTCATTACTGTTTAGGGGTGGAAGTCTGGCAGACTGAGAACAACATCTTTCTCTCTCAGTCCAAGTATGCCAGAAATCTTGTGGAAAGGTTCAGAATGCAGGATTGCAAACCTACCACGACTCCTATTGAACCAGGGCTCAAACTTTCAGCTCAGTCATCCTCACCACTTGTGGATGAAACTTTATTCAGGCAATTAGTGGGTAGCCTCATCTACCTCACTGCCACTCGACCTGATATCAGTTTTGCAGTGAGCTACATTTCACACTTCATGTTAGCTCCTAAAGCTGATCATTGGATAGCAGCAAAGTGTGTGCTGCATTATGTAAGAGGAACCCTTGATTATGGACTTTTGTACACTCGGAGTTCAGATCCTACACTCAGTGGTTACACAGATTCAGACTGGGCTGGTTCAGTTGATGACCGTAAATCTACAGCGGGGTATGTGTTTAGTCTGGGATCCGGTGCTATCACATGGGCTAGTAAGAAGCAACAGGCAGTGGCTCTCTCCTTGACAGAAGCAGAATATCGGGGAGCAGTTAAGGCATCTTGCGAGGCAGTTTGGCTTCGACGTATGCTTGCGGATATGCATGTTTCCCAGGCAGGTCCTACTCCCTTGTTCTGTGATAATTAGGGAGTGCTCAAACTCGCCAAGAATCCAGTCTTCCATGAATGAACAAAGCATGTGGAAATTCATTGTCACTACATTCGCCAGCTTATTGAAGACGGATCCATTCAGTTACTATATGTTCCCACAAAGGAGCAACCAATAGACATCTTCACCAAGCCTCTTGGTCCTGATAAGTTTGTAAAATTCAGAGGGTCTATCGGTGTTGTAAATAGATTGAGCATTAAGGGAGGGTATTAGAATAATGCTATTTTAGAGTTTACTGCTCATCTATGATTGTAATTAGCAGTTTCTTGTTAGAAACTTGCTGTTTCTACTTTCTTAGTTTGTAATTAGCAGTTTCTTGTTAGAAACTTGTTGTTTCTACTTTCTTAGTAGAAACTGGCTATTGCTGTTTCTATAGCTGTATTATTTATTGAGCTTCACTGCTTCATTGTAAATTAATTAATTCATTGATTATTACGTCCAACCCTCAATGCTGCTCCAGAAGAGACTGTGTTACCCCAGACTGGGTGACGCAGTCACTACACTGCCTCTGAAGGGTCTCTGCGTAACCCCTGAGGGTTTCTTGCTGAAAATCACGCTGTCCTTGCTGCTACTGCTGCTTTCTCCTTTTGCGCTGTCCTTGAGCTGATTTCTGCCTCTTGTGTATTCTAGACCTCGGGATCAGTTCATCCCCTTGGCCTAAATTCCGCTCTCTGCAATTGAAACACTTCTGAGTATTCTTAGCAAACCTTGTCCTAGAATCTAAGCTTAGCTTCAGTGCTCTGCCTCTGTGTGTCTTTACAGATGCCCCAAGCCTTTCCTTTATATTTTTCTCGTTGGGAAACCAATGACCAAGATTAAATCTTTAATCAATGGCTAAGATTAAAAGAAAGCTTGATCCACGTGACTTAAGACAATTTTATCACATGTTTAATTAAATTCACTTTAATTATTTAAGTTCCTTAAGTGTTAACTTAGAAAATACATTAAAATAATTAAATAATTTAATATCTCCTAAACCAGATGAAATTTCCCAAATCCATTTCTGGGTCTTGTAGATCAAGTGTACTGTAGTCCCTCCAGAAAATTTGGGACCTAAAGCACAACTGATGCTACCCCAAATACACAAAATCTCAACACTCCCTCTTAGCATCAAGGGTGTGCTCTAGCAATACATAACACTATGCATTACATGATTTTGGGCACTGGTTCTGTGCTGTTGATGCTTGGCCTGCTGCCACTCAACTCCCATTGCTGCTGCTATTCTGTACTGCTGCCCATGACTCTTCCACTGCCACTGCAACTTCTGTACTATAGCTCCCTCTCAATATGCTGCATCTGCGCTGCTCATAGCACTGCCACTGCTAATCTGCTGCACTGCAACTTCAGTTGTTGAGAGAAACAATTGAATCTCTTGCCCAATCTTTGACAGACAAGTCAGATGGGCTGCATCCTCATCACTGAAGCTCCACAGGCTACAGATCTATGCTGGCATCTAAAGAACAATGCACAACTACAGCTTTTGCCTACGTAATCAAACTCCCTCTGCACTACTGAAGTCACATCAACCCCTTTGTGCTGAAATCTATCACGCTGTTGCTGCACTGTGCTGTCCCTCTGAAGCCTTCTGCGCTGCTGCAGCTCTGCATTGCGTAAGCAACTCTGCTCTGCACTGTTGAAGTCACATCAGCCTCTGCGCTGCTACTTCTTCTATGCTGCTGCTGCCTTCCTCTGCGCTGCTTCTTCCAGTCTCCAGATCTAGCTCTGCTTGCTTCATCTGTGATCTATGCACCCACTGCTCCACTTGTCCTGCTATTGTCTTAAGGTTGCCGTAGCTCGCATGTGATCCAAGAGATGAGCTGCTCAAGGATCCTGCCTCTCTTCTATGTAGCTCCTCTACATATCCATGTCACCCCACCTCCCTGGTTCACGAGCACTCATGGTTGCATCATCTCTTGACCCATCATCTGCCACAGCTGCTTTGGAAGAAGATGCTTCCTTGTCCCTTTTTTTCTCCGGACAAAGGTTGGAAAAATGTCCCATTTCACCACACTGGAAGCACTTGATCTTTGAAAGATCCTTCTTCTGCCTTGGCTGCTTCTTTGATGCCAAGGCTGCATCTTCCTCATCTTCCTTCTTCACTTTGCTCAATGCAGGGCTGTGCTGCCTCTTGGTGAATCTGTGAAGTTCTTCGTGACGCAGAATTATCCACAAGCTGTCCTAATTTGGGAGATTCGCTTTGCCCAAGATACTTTGGACAAAGGTTTCCCACTCATCTGTGACTGCATTGAGGGCAGTCCTGACTATCACATCATCATCCACGGTTGCACTCGTTACAGTCAGCTGATCCCTGATTGATTGCAATCTGAAGAGAAAATGCTCCATGTCTTCTCAGTTGGTCATCATGAATGACCTCATCTGAGTCTCCAACAACATGTTGGACAGACTTTCCCTCATACAGGGAAGTCAAGGCCTTCCCCATCTCGTTAGCTGTCTTCTTCTCAGCTACGTGTGGTACAATATGGTCCTTGATACCGTTTATAATCAGCGGCTTGGCATGCCTAGCAGCCTCCTTATGCTTCTGAAGGAGATCCGGATCTGTCGGTGTGGCTAGAGTTTGCTCTGCATGGCCCCTTAGATTGTATGCCTCAAGAACTATCAGGATCCTTGCCTTCCAAACTGAAAAGTTTGAGAGGCCATCCAGCCTATCCTGATCACGAAGTCCATGAGGAGCCATCTGCTCAGAATGTGTTGGAACTTCCTTTTCTCTCTCCTAGAGAAATGGATCTAAGGCCCTTGGTGAAACAAGCACCTTCTGCTCCCTTTGACAACTGATTTCCCTACTTGGAAATCTACCAAATCAACTATGATTCTTCTTCTTCTTTGATACTCTAATCAACCTACAAGTTTCCTTTGGCTAGAAACTCTCTGAGAAGCTGATCTCCTCTCGCTCTTTGTCACTTGTGCTATGGCTAAAAATCTGAAAACTTCAGAATTTTAACCCCACCAGCTCTTCTGAATTTCTGCAACTTTTCAGTAGTATTTTCTGGATCTGATAGATTCAGATCTGAATCACACTAGCTGGATTCAGACCAAACCAGTGTTGTTTTTGAGCTGCCTCTGTGTAGTAATTGTGTGGGCTTGCTAGGACACAACGCTGGACAACGCCACCCTTCCCTCTACGTGAATCTGCCTCTGAAAACTGCGCTGCCCCTTCAGATCTGCGTCTCTGTTGCTTTTCCAGCTGCTTTCTGCAGCTAGAACCTTTAGTCTCTTCTGCTGGTGACCCTCCTAGATCTGCAATTGCTCCGATACCATGTAGAAATTTCTGAATTTTATACTTTATGTATAAATTATTACTGTTAATCTGGTTATGTTCCTCCTACTTAGACAAGTTATTAACTGAATAAATTCAAGTTAAAATCAAAGCAAAACACATAACAGAGCTCTACCAATCCAGATCTAGAACAAGTTCATGCACACATTGACAAAGTGACACAGTTATTTCTGGACAAATAGTCCTCAGAAAAACCCAATGTGGGAAAACCGGTCTCTGGGTGTTGGAGGGTCTTATTATTAAGAATATTTCTGAATATGCAAATCTGGGTTCTGGATCTGGAAATCCCAACAGAGAAAATTCTAGATCTACAGTTCACTGGTTGATCTAGGGCCAAAATAGTGACTGATCCACACCCTCAAACGGGATTTACAAAACTCAGCCAAGATTAGGGCCTAGAACCCCAACGCTACTACTGAAAGCCTTTGTGTCAGCCTATGAAGTACCTCCAACGCTCAGCGCTGCTCCGGAAGAGACTGCGTTACCCTAGACTGGGTGACGCAGTGACTACGTTGCCCCTGAAGGGTCTCTGCGTAACCCCTGAGGGTTTCCTATTGAAAATCACATTGTCCTTGTTGCTGCTGCTGCTTTCTCCTTTTGTGTTGTCCTTGAGCTGATCTCTGCCTCTTGTGTATTCTAGACCCCGGGATCAGATCATCCCCTTGGCCTAAATTCCCCTCTCTGCAGCTGAAACACTTCTGAGTATTTTTAGCAAACCCTGCCCTAGAATCTCAGCTTAGCTTCAGTGCTCTGCCTTTGTATGTCTTTACAAATGACCCCAAGCCTTTCCTTTATACTTTTCTCGTTGGGAAACCAACGAACAAGATTAAATCTTTAATCAATGGCTAAGATTAAAAAAAAGCTTGATCCGTGTGACTTAAGATAATTTCATCACATGTTGAATTAAATTCACTTTAATTATTTAAGTTTCCTAAGTTTTTACTTAAGAAATACATTAAAATAATTAATTAATTTAATATCTCCTAAACCAGATGAAATTTCCCAAATCCATTTCCGGGTCTTGTAGATCAAGTGTACTCTAGTCCCTCCACAAAATTTGGGACCTAGAGCACAACTGATGCTACCCCAAATACACAAAATCTCAACAAAATAAACAGTAGTGAACATAAGCACAAGTGTCAATCACATGTACACAATTATTTTTGGACAATTTTCCCTAGAAAAACCCAATGTGGGAAAACCAGTGTAGTAGATGAGGGTTTTATTAATTCTTCAGCAAATGATATCTTTATAGGGAAAATAACGACAGTTAAATTCTGAACCACCTGAGACTGAATTTCCGGCTTACTCGGACAATTCTCTGACACCCAGAACAGCGCCTGCATGCCCCTGCGTCACTCTGCGTGATTCTTTGCGCAATCCCAACGTTGGACTGCGTGAATCTACGTGGAGACTGCATGGGGTCTCTATGCTGCAGCCTCAAGCTGCCTCTAGTGACCCACTGCTGCCCTCCGACCCTGATCTCGATCACTCTTGACCTCCTCCTTCTGTTTTGCAACTTCTCGCCCTGCAACTCTCCCACTGAGATCAAATTCTACATCAGAATGGATTTCCCACATTGGATTTTTCCGGGGACAATTGTCCAAAAATAACTGTGTTCATATGGTTGTTTCTATTGTGCTACTTGTGTAATTTATCTTTCTGTTCTTATGCTCTTGATGATAGTGAAGATCTGCAAATGTGTTTATTTCAGAATTTACTGAAGCATCTATAAATAACTTATCTCATAAGTAGGAGAAATAAACCAAGTTTTGCAGAAATATTTTCCTTCTTGAAAATTTCACACTTCCTCCAACCTGGTAGAGTGTATCAACTCTAAAACCAATAGAAGGAGCTTCCTTGAATTTCTTCTTCTAGCTAAGTACCTTTCCATCAACGAATGCCGCCTTGAACCTTTTGTCTTCCATTGCCGAAATGGACACAAGGTTCTCCTTCAAATCAGGTACGTACAACACATCTTGTAATCAAAGGACTTGACCTTGAGATAGATGGAGGGTCACAGTCCCTGTCCATTTCACGTGATTGGTGGCATTATCCCCAAGGATAATTTCTAGATTAGTATCCTTCTCAACCAAATCAGAGAGGGCTTCTTTATAACCAGTGAGGTGCCTTGAAACACTACTATCAATCAACTAGACATCCAGGGTGTCGGGTGGAGATGCAACAGAGAGGGCAGATACAAGAATAAATTCATTTCTCTTATTATCAACAACATTGGACTCATCGTACTTGGAATTTCTTGACCTCTTGAAAGGTTGCCCATTTCCACTACGATCAGAGGGAACCTTCCTTTTTCCTTTGAACTTGTTGTTCCTGCCATTCCCTCTTGAGTTGTTGTTGTCATCATCCCTGGGAGAGTCCCTTCTATTAGGGCACTCTCTTGCATAGTGACCAATCTTTTTACAAATGTAACATCTTCCCTTCCTTCCTTTGGGTCCCGCTCTACCATGGTTTTGATTTCTCGGGCCACCATGGTTTTTCTTCTTTGCATGAGCGGCGAAGGCAGTAGAGTCGCTTCCATTACCATTAGAGGCATACTCCATCATTCTTGTTTCCTCTTGAGTGCATCTCGTCAATATTTCATCAAAATCAGGAATCACATTATTATTAAGAATAGTGGTATTCACGGGGGAGACATCCAAGTGCAATAAGAACCATCTCTCGATCAGATATTGCTTCTCCAATAGCTAGGAGGTTATTCCTGATTTCAGTGAGCCTCATAAAATAGGATTGAATAGATTCATCCTTGCCCTTCTTGATATTCTTCAATTGATTCTTGAAGAAAGAGATTTGATTAGCATTGCTAGCCCTGAACATGCTCACCAACTTATCATACATCTCCTTAAAATCCTTTTGTCGCTTTCAACTTTATAATAAAATAAAAATATAGTACCAAAGCCTTATTACAATTAATTTAATCACATTTAAATGATGTGATTAATTTAATCTAAACATACTTAATTATCCCCTAATGCTGCATTTCAACTTGCAAGATGTCTTCAGCTCAGAAATGTAAGCAACCAAGTGCGTATGAATAGAATCCCAGATAATCATCTTTGCCTTGATTTCCCCTTTTCTATACTTCATCTTCGTGGCAGCAACTGCATTTGATGGAGGCTCTTGAATCTTCCCCTGCACATAGTCCATGACATATTGATCTTCTAGCACCAAATCCAAGGACATCTTCCATGCATGATAATCAAACTTATTAGTCAATTTATCATTAGCCTTGAAACCCTTGTAGGTTGAGGAGGCCATTTGTCCATGATAGGATTCCTTCCTTAAGTGATTGCTTCTAACACAAGCTTGGACTCTTGGACTTTGTCTTCACCTCAGCACCGATACCATGTTAAATTTAGATAACCATGGTATTCTATGCTTGATGCAATTTTACTTCAATCTTTCTTAGGCCCGATACAAAATAGCAATCACATAAATATTAAAGTAAAATGTTGATAGAACATAATAATAGATCAACAGAAGACAAACCAAATATAGATCAGATTTACAATTTCTTTTATCCAGCAAAGATATGAGATATTGTTGCGTTATGACAGTCAACATGTTTTTTCAACCAGCAAAGTCTTTCTCGGTCAGCCAATCTTCCATGTGTCACACCCACATCCCTCAAAGACAACTCATCACAAGTCAACACAGGTCAACCCAAAGTCAACACAAAAAAGTCAATGGAGGACATCAACAGAAAAGTCATCGCAGCAGATTAGGGCTTCGGTCAATCAACTCGGATTTTCTCGATTTTAGTGCCCAGCAGTACGACCTCATAAAATCGGAATTTTGGCTGAAGTTTGAGGTCAAACAACCAAGGGTTGACCACGGTCAACACTGCAGCAACAAGCCCTAAACATATCTGCAGAAAACAGTAGCTTCGCTCCACACGTGTGAGGGGAAAAAGGCCTCCAAAGGCTATCGAATCAATCAGATCACAATGAGAGAATGTGTGATGAGTTGATGAGAAAATGACCTCCAAGTCTCTCCAATTTATATCCATCAATGAAGGTGTGTGACCCATCTATTAGGCATGTGAGCCTACATTACAAATATGGCCGACCTTGCACATGTTGAAAATAAATTCAAAATAAATGTTCTGCTCATCCAAACAAGATGATCTTTCAATCAATCTTGCACCTCTTCGAAAGAGGAATCCAACAAAAATATGACCATCGTCATATGAGCAGTGCAACATGGAGTTTGGACTTAGTTGCCCAAAATTAACATTTTGGCTCCTATAAAACAACAAAAGACAATAAAAAATTAAAATTAAAATTACCATATAATATATATGTTTGAAGTTTGAACTTTTAATATTTATTCTAAATGACCATTTCTTCTACTATGAAAACACAGTCTGTAATCAAGAGCAAAGTCTGTATTTGTAATCAAGACAAGCATGGATCGCCTATGATTCACTCGAAAACTACTCTCACTGTGGAAGAAAATTTGGATGACCAATATGAGGTGGAGATACGAAAGTTGTATTTCTAACTTCTAACACTATAGCATACCTATTTGAAGGTCAGTGTTCTGAGAGGATAGATCCAAAAGGTAGGCCATCTTATTAACATATTAGTAATTATAGAGTCTGTTAAATGTTTATTGGTTTTTTCAGTGAAATTAGAGTTGATTGTGCTTCAAATTTTGTAATGAAGGGGCTCATTACAAAATCGACATTGTCCAAAACATGAAAGGTTGAACCCCTTGAATGCTTAAGTTAGTTTTAGATAATGGGCAATAGTGTTTAGTAATTTACCAACTGAACTGTGAAATAAAAGCCCGAATGTTTACCAGCTGAACTGGTGAATAAACGCCGCCTGATCGTTTACCAGCTAAATTGTGGAATTAACGACGCCCGACCGTTTACCTTCTTTGAACTTCGGCGTATTGTGAGCATAGTATATGGCCGCCACAGGCTCCAACAGTTATTACATACGCGACCTGCCCGTTAAGCTAATAGTGAACTGTCGCCCGCTGGTGAACTGTGAACTGCCGCCCGCTCGTTAAGCTAATAGTGAACTGTTGCCCGCTGGTGAACTGTGAACTGCCCCCTGCCCGTCAACTGTGAACTGCTGCCCGCCCGTTAACTGTGAACTGCCGCCCGCCAGTATCATGTGCAGTGGTTCGGAGTTTGACTATAGTAAATTAAATAAACCACAGAGCCGCGTTCGGAGTGAGCAGTGAATTAATAAACCAGCAACCCTAAATCAAAAAAACTGAAAACGCGAATTGGTAAAGTAAAAATCGTAGGGAAAAATCGCGAACTCACCAAAATCGTCATTAATCGTTAACTCACGAGTCAAACTCGCGTTGACCATGAGTCAAACTCGGTCAATGCGAGTTTGACTTGCAAAGTTTTGAGTCGGATCTTTTCGAGGGCGAGCTGAGTTTGAAACGCGAGTACTTGGAGACTTTGGTAACACTAGTTTCTGTACTACAAGCTGGAAGGGCATCTCCAATATTAACAACTTTTTTGGTATGCAAAATTACACTGAAGATGAACCAAGAAGTTGAAACTTACCCAAATCAGCAAAAATCCTGTAAGTTGTTTGAATGAGATATTGAAGCCAAGATATCTAATTTCATATTCCATGTGTCTGAATATGCCAATGTTCCACCAAGTTTCTGGGATGTGGGGACGGGGGAGTGGTGATATGCAGGAGCGGCTTATGTAAAAGCTCCCCACCAATTTTTACGAAACATGGGGGGTCGTTGGGGCCTTTAACACAAGGACCGGACAAAAATAGTAAAATAAAAATACTATTGTGATATTGTCTGAGATATAAGAAGGAAATAAGCCGTGTTTGTCTATGGCTTTTTTATTTCCTCTTGGTGAATGCAGAGCTGGGCTGAGTAGTCCAGATGCCAGAGGGTTTTGATGGATCAGATCAAATGCTTTTTCCTGTTGTGGATTTTTCATCTTTGGGCGATTTTAGTGAGCAGCTAGTATCAGTCAATGAAGATGTTGCTAGGCATAAAGAGGCACAAAAAGATTCCAGATCATCACAAGCCGGGAGTCAGTCTTTGGGTTCTTCAAGTGGAGAAGTTGACTCACTTCCAAAAGCTGAAGCTATGTTGATGTTTGCTCAAGAGTATATGCCAGTTGAGGCTTCTAGTAGTGAACTTATTTCATCTTTTTTCAGAAGTCCATATATTCCTACATCTCGAAAAAATCCAACTGTGGAATCAAGTATTAATGCATATGTCTACAATGCTACACCACCACCTTGTCCTTACCTTGAAATCTCTGATAAAAATTCTGAATATTCTTGTAAAGGAAATACCAATTGTAAAGGAAAGGATGATTACAAGCATGTTCAGTTAGGAAAGCAGTGGTATGAGAAGCCATTTGTTACTCATTCTAATATGTTGTGGTGCGAAGGAGAGATTCAATATTTCCATCCATTACTCATTCAGGTACTACAAAATATGGAAGGTATGCTAATGTTCCACCAAGTTTATAATATTTTATAAAAAAAATTTGGAATTTGACTTTATTAAAATTATTTGACCTTGAGTTTTTGGGAACTAGCTCATTTTGTAATATGGTATCAGAGCAGGAAGATCCTCATGGTTGAGTTTTTAGAGGGTCATTTATTCATTGGTTGAGAAGAAAAGAAACACATAATCCCAAGATGCGTAGCCTAAATGTAATATCCCAAGTGGGATATTTTAACTAAAATTGCAAAAAATAACTTAACCCCACATTATGCCGTAAAATCAACATTTGCTTAATAGAAGATTGCCACAAAATAAAATCATATAGAGCAAAATACCGCAATCCATTACACATTGAATGGGAAGAATCTCAACATTTTATTATAAATGCTAAACTCAAGTTACATGCATATCCGACCCAAAATAGAAGCCGAGATGGAAAATCGGCCACCAATATGAACCGGCCGCACTGCTACTGCCTCCAAACCGAACAATTGCACTCTCCCTCCAACAAATAAGCACTAAACCCACTAAAGCCCCAATTGAAGATCGAATGATCCTCACTCCAATATCCCCTCGAAGCTCGCGAAACCCCCGAATGAAGTCTCCTCAAGAGAGTTGGGCTTTCATCCAACACTCACAAATAACCCGAAGGTTTCCGTCCTAGGGCTACCAATGGAGTAGAGAACCAAGTTCTCAAACTTTTCACACAAGAAAATGATCCAATCCAAGATGATCTCTAATGGCCCTTCCTCCTCTTTTTGTAGATCCGATGGACTCCTCTAGAAGCTCCTATTTTATTATTATTTTAATCTTTGAGCACATTTCCTTTAATTAAAATATTCTTTTTATTGTAGGAAAATGGTCAATTGGTCACCATGCCTCCTCAGGTCACTAAAAATCACTCCTAGCCATCCCATCTTGTAGATCTTCTTGTTCCGGTTCCAACGAGCTATTACACTAAGGTGTTCTGCCAAGAATTCCTCTCGAAATGCCACCTTACGCATAATTAATTGAGTTAGGCACATTAATAACTCAATTTTCCAAAAGTTGTGAGAATGCACTGGAACTAAAGAAAAACTGCTCGGATGATGGAATATATCAAGCGAATGCCACTAGACCTCATAGAAACTCCTCTAAACTCCTCCAAAAAGCCCATGGGCCCGCTGATGACACCAACCTGTACCTATGACCTGTCTGCTCCTAACTCTGGAAGTCCATCCTAACCCTGTCATAGGTGACACCATAAAAGGTAATATTACAGACCTTCTGCCCCAAGTTTCTTGCCCTCAAGCAATCCAAATATGTGAGCCACTCGATTGGCCTGATGCAATTGAGACCCAGTGCCCGGATCCCATACAAACACTTGGGTGCTGCTATGCTCCTGTGTCAAGTTCCCCGGAATAGAATCCTAAATGCCAGGATCCCAAACTGTTCTCTCACTGTACCTAACATAAATTGATCCTCTCGGATCCCAATGCCACCATGGAAAATCATTGCCCAAGTCCCCTGGCTCGGACTGTGCATTGCCTCTGGCTATAGTTGCTGCCCTACGAAGCGAAGACCACCAACAAGCATCAATGCTCCATGGCTCCGGCTGTGCTGCAGCTCTGACTGTGTAAGCTGCGTCGCCAACTGCATACCAACTCATCACCTCTCCAATCCAACTCCTGACTCGATCTCATGCTAACCTTGCACTCCTAAAGTCGGGATGGAATACTGAAGAACTGTCGACTTGTGCCCCACTGCCAACTGGAAGCTGTAGCATCTGTCATGTTTAGGGGTCCTTGCTCTGTTGTGCTCCCTACGAAGAAGATCGTACCATCAATAGGGTACTAACTCATGATCTCCCGCCAATCTATCGTGGAAGAAGAATCCAGTGTAGTGACATCTGCATACGGAACACGTCTGGAGTGTTGTCGCCAGCCATACTCAACTCATGCTGCTCTGTCTCGTCTGCCGACGAGATCTGCCTGCAGAGGAAGGCCCCTCTCTCTATTAAAGGCCAAAGTGAGCGAGATCTGTTGCAAGCCCATCGATGTACTCTTGGAGAGTGCTACTCCTTGAAAGAACTGCAACTATGCTGATTGCATGTGCATCTATCTGCACCTCATCAGTGTGTCAGCCCAAAGATGGATGCTCCACCATCTCCAATAGCTCATCCCTCACCTGATCAGGAATGTCATGCTCCTGCTGTCTACTAGCCCCCTGCAGAACTATCCCATCATCCTCCAACATCTCCAGAGGATATGGATCCGCAACTGCACAAGGAAGCGTCCCCCCCCCCCCCCCCCTTGTTCCCGCTCCGAAACGCGCTCCGTGTGAGAGCACCCGGGGACGCGCTCCCGAAAACGCTTCCTGAGGGGAGCGTTTTCGGGAGCGCGTTTCCGAACCTATTAAAACGCTCCCTGCCTTTTCGGGAGCGTTTCCGGAAACGCTCGGGAGCGAAAACTCCCTGAGCACTTCTGGCATTTAAAAAACGCTTTGGGAGCATTTTTTAAACGCCAGAAGTGCTCAGGGAGCGTTCACTCCCGAACGCTCCCTGGAACAAAAAACGCTTCCTGTTGGGCGGAAATTTTTTTCAATGAAAAAAACGATTTGTTTAGGGCCAGAAATGGGTTTTAGGGCTGATGTGGAGGTAAGGGAAGCATTGACATTTCATGGTAATGTTAAATTCTTAAAGTAAAAGTGACATTTCCTTTATTTTTCATTTTCATCCTTTTACTTAAATTTTTAACATTACCATGAAATGACTTAGGATGTTTAAGAGTGGTTTCGACCTCATTGGATTTCATATGGAGAAACTAGAATTTTAGGTTTCACTCAAAATTCAGCAGACTTAATGGTTTTCAGGGTTTCATGGTTTTGGAATTTTCAATGTTTCCATTTGATTCTATCATGTGTAAGGGTATGATATTGGCATTTGATCAAGAGCATGAAGTCCTTTAAGAACCTTGATGTACCCTTCAATCAAAGGAAAACAATTGGTTAGGCATGCTAATCTTTTTCTACCGCATTTTAAGGTTGAGGAAATGAACCCTTCACTCAAACCAAAATCATTGGTTAGGCATGTTAAACTTTTTCAATTTCTATCATGTTATAAGGTTGAGCAATCCAAGTCTGAAGACTTTAAGCTAGATGATGTTTATGTATCTCTTGTTGATGATCCCATTTCTAGTAGCGATGAATCAATGATGAGTTTCATGAGAGACCATGTTGCTCAGTGATTTGTAGTTTTGATGTCTATTTTTGCTACTACTACTACTACTAAAGTTGTAGAGGAGTTTTAGGAGTCCTCAAACTTTGAGCCATATTATTTATGTAGCTCATGTTGATGATCCATTGTCTAGTAGTGGTGATGATTTTGATCATGATGAGGAGTGATCATGTTGTTGATCACTAATATGTAGTCTTGTATTAGGCCAATGGCCTCATAGCTTGTAGCATTGTTTTTGGACTTTATGGGCCATTTGGAGCCTCATTGCTTATGTATTTTTCGATGATATGTATTGCACTCGGTACCATTTTGATATATTCACCTTTGCATGGTATATAAATGAGCAAACTTTGCATATTTTGTCTCTATTGGCTTGGAATCATGGTTGCAAATCTTAAAAATAGTTTTTTTTATTAAAAAATAATTATTTAATGTATTTTTTTTAAAACCGGTTCATTGAGATCTGACCGCTCCCGGTTAGAAACCCGGTTCATTAGGTCCACCAGTTCGGTCACCGGTTCCGGTTTTAATAACTATGCTCACACAAATCCAGAAGTACAAGAGGGGTACATGAAGGCATTGGACAAGTTGGTACCTAACAGGGAGGAGTGTGCTAGATTGCGCCTTGAATTAGGCAAATACTTCAGTTGCACTGCTAACTTTGGTTCTTTCCATGCAATGGAAGACGGGGACATATTTGATGCTATCACATGGTGGGAAGCATATGGCGGCATGGGACTTTTGCCAAAGTTGGCTAAAAAAGTTCTCTCACGGGTTGTGAACACTTCTTCTGCAGAGAGGTGTTGGAGCACCTACAGCTTCATACACAATGTGAGAAGAAACAGGCTGAATGAAAACCGAGCTAAAAGCTTGGTTTATGTGCATTACAACTTGAGGTTGTTGAGCCATTACTGTGATCGAGCAAATGAGGATCAATCATACAGAGTCTGGGACAACAACCCAGAGGATGATAATTTGGAGGACGGCACGGTACATATGGAAGAATTGGAAGTAGAACTTTTTAGGGATGATGATGAAGCATCAGCAGCACCGCCACACACAGGGCCAGTCCCACCATCTACTAGTAGTAGTGCGAGTGCGGGTGCCAGTGCCAGTGCCAGTTCTCGATATCACACTATTGTTCCTTTGCAGATCCAGCCTCCACCTTCTAGTCATGGTCGTGATACTCATGAGAGTACTAGAAGACCACCATTTCCACGTGGCTCGCACAAATTAGAAATTTCTCGTGGGCGTGGCAAGGGGCCAGCCAGTAGATAAAATAGATTTGTTGTTTACTAGTATTTTCTAATTGTTGTTGACAGTTGAACAGTTGAAACTTGAATCTTTCATATATTTAATGACAATTTAAGTTTGAAGTTTGAATTTGAAAGGTGAAACTTTGAAGTTGGCATTTATAAGTTTACGAGTCATTATGAATTATGAATATGATGCTTCATGAAAGTTATATGGTGATCAATGAATCAATGATGATAAATGTTATATAATATCAATGATGATAAATGTTAAATATTGAATTTTGAAATCAATGAATCAATGATGATAAATGATATATATCAATGATGATAAATGTTATATATTGAATTTTGAAAGCTTGAAACCTTCAGATTGATGATTCGCGAGACTCCAGAGTCAATATGTTGTATGCTTCCAACTTGTGGGCGTGGTTGATGAAGATTATAACTTCTAGATGATTGATGTTATATGATTCAATCTATGTTTTTATGTTTTTTATGTCTAATTCATCATTCTATATGTTTTTGTTGACATATATGCATCAAAATATAAAATATATATATATATATATATAAACGCTCCCGAAAACGCTCCGGACCAGAAGCTTCTAAAAATGGCGCTTCCTCCCGCTCCCAAGTAACCTTATGCGCCTTCTTTGTCAACGTACTTGATGTTTGTGCATTTGACTACTCCTCCTCAATGGCTGACCCCAATGTTAGCCGCATATCCATCACAGACTCAATGTGAGCCTCCATCTGGCTCTCCCCCAAAGGGCTATCACGCATGATGTGCATAGTATCCTCCTCTGCTGGCTCATGCTCCATCATATGCTGCTCCGGCTGAATCGTCACAAATGACTCATCACCCTGAGTATCTCCTGTAGAGTCCCCTGACTGCTCACCCTGCACACTGGAATACAACTTCGACCTATTGTCATCAACTCCGCATGACTGCTCTCGCTCCCCAGAAACATCCTCATATGATCCCATGGACTCATCTGAAGAAGAGTCGTCATCCTGACATACAAAAGGAATGTTCTTCTGTTCTACCTCTGCCACATCATCTGCATCACTCAAGCATGAGTGATCAGTCCCCCAAGGTTCTTTGCAAATGAAGCAAAGCCCCTTCCTCCTCAACTCGTTTTTGCTGCCTGATCCACCAAACTGGAGCAACTCCTCCCTGGTCAACTGTCTCTTGAATAGCCCGATGTTTTGCTCAACTAGCCCTTGGGCTAGCTCATAAGCAGCAGGTGAGACCAGCTGCTCTCTCCTCCAAATGCTCAACAACCTAGTCTGCAACTCCTGACAAATGGCCTCACGGTCTCCCATACATGACGACAGGATGAATTGCATGTGTGCTATGACTGTGTCAGGATGATGTCTCCTAATGATGAAGAAGCATTGGAACATCTGCAGAATCAGGCCATCACACTCAAGATCAAACATGATGTCATAAGTTCTGAATGTTTCCATACCTCCTAAAACCTCAAGCTTCTTCCCAAAGGTATAGAACCTGCACTGTTGTCTAAGTCCTGAAAAGTCCCCACTATTAACTTGAAAACTTCCCTCATAACATCATCATTGAAAGGAGCTATAGGTGCGGTCAACCTCATAATGTTACTGAGGCATGATGCAATTGGAAGTCTGAACCCCTCACAAGGTTCTTCCAAGAACTTGGGTTGTATAAGAGCAAGCATAGCAAGTTTTAGAGCCCAGATCAATTTCTTCCTTCTAACTGGCTTATTTTGGAAAGGAGCTCATCAAGTTCATCAAGTTTGGACAAAACTCTCCATGTCATCTTCATGTGTTTCAAATTTGTTCCAAGTGCAAGAATTTTGTGACCAATCCCCAATTCTTCCTGCAAATCTTTTGGCTGTTTTTTTTGAAGGATGGCATATATTCCTCCTGAAGAGTGTTTGCTGTTCAATTTTGTTTTTTGTTGTATATTGTAGTCCATGGTAGTATTACTTTGCTGGTTCATGAGGTGTTTTAAGAACCCCATTGTTCAACAACATATATGGTAATAAAAAGCTACTTCAGCAACATACTCTAGCTGTCAATTCTGGTCACTACTTAGGGAATTTATTGACTATTACAACATCAATATTTGCCTCAATACACAACAAAGAATAAATATTGACAACAAAATAGGCAATCTTAGAATATTCACAAAATTTTGTGTTTTTGGTTCATTGATGTATTTCAACAAACAATTTGTGTACAGAACACTGTAATTTCTGTTCTGAGTTTATTCCCATATACATTGAACTTAAATTCCAAGTAAGGTTTAATAGCAGATAGAAAGGCTCATACCTTTCAGCAGATAGTGGAAGCCCAAGGAGATTTAATTCTGGAAAATGTAATCAGCGAACAATGCATTCTTGCTTGGCTTTACAAGGAAAGACTGTTGCATCCCTTGAGGTTCCTCTGAACTAATATGTTTGCAACTAGTCATTGTAGCTTGAATCACGTTCTTCTTCCAGCTAAGTTCTTGCTCCCTCGTGTGCACACAATTATTTTATTTTTGATGACAAACCAACGTTCTTCATATTTTCATACGCAATTCCTCTTGCTAGCTTGTACCAATAACTATACTGTCATCAATATTCTCAAGGCTACCAATGCATAGGACCTATACGATCACAACCGTCCTGGGACCACTATTGCGTGCTTGGGCCAATCACGTACTTTGGCCCTTGATTGGTCTCGCTCGCCGACAATCATGACTTATTTGTTTCTTTGTCTCGACCACGAGGAATGAATCCACGTGCATAGCTTGGGCTGGAATGGTAGCTGACTCCCGGCCAATTGATGCCTCGGCTACTTCCATGTGTAATGGCGTGATCCTCATACGATCTCACAAACCTACTCACGGCTCTAAGCGGCTCCTAAGATGAGAACCTTTGCTGGTGGTGGTAGAGACACCAACGAACAACTCGAATTCTGTCGCCATCCCCACTTTGGAAATGATTGGATCTAGATTCGACACAAGGAATGTGTTGCGCGTACTCACGACTCCTAAGATGAGAACCAATGCTTTAATTAATTATTGAGACCTGCGAACAACTCGAATTCTGTCGCCAGCCCCATTGAGGCAATGATTGGATCCAGATTCGACACAAGGAATGTGTTGTGCGTTTGAAATTGTTGGCCCACACAGACCATCTGATGCAACATAACCCCGTGCCTCTTCAACTGGAACTGCGGCTTCAGGTCAACGATGTCGACGCATACTTAATAGCCACGTGCCCCCTCTGTTAAGGAAAATTGACCTGTTCTTCTCACAGAAGTCGGCCATCTTGATAGTTATGTAATTCTGGTTCACCGGTTTGGATCAGTCGTTATCGCGGTGTCTAATTAATGGAGGTCCGAATTTTGCTCGTGCTTCACCTGGACCCAAATAAATCAGTCGACCTTTGCATGCATAGAGACGCGACTTACAAATTGGTCTCCCAATACGTTAAGTTCCGGCCTGAAATTTTGATTTTTTTCTGTATTGACCGCTGAATTGCAAGTTGACGTCTTGAAATTTAATGGAGCACCGATGATTCAACGTCTTTCAGCACTTCGTAGCTCAGATTAGTGCCATCAACAGTGGGTTGACCCATGGATTTTAATGATACCAATATGAATTAAACTTAAAAAAATCAATCTCCAAATATAGATCTTCAGCCCTCCAGATTTGGGATAGAAGATAAAACTTGGAGCCGTGCAATTCAATCACCAAAAAGAGCAATCCAATCTTGTTTCAAAATATTTCTGCAAATAGGGATTTAACCCTAGATGTCTAACGAAAACCACCCACTATATTTCACAACAGACCCTTAGGTTGGCAGGAAAGTTAGTTCTGATACCACTGTAATATCCCAAGTGGGTTATTTTAACTAAAATTGCAGAAAATAACTTAACCCCACATTATGCCGTAAAATCAACATTTACTTAACAAAAGATTGCCATGTAAATATAAAAACATATAGAGCACTGCAATCCATTACACATTGAACAAGAAGAATCTCAACATTTTATTATAAATGGTAAATTGGGGTTACATGCATATCTTACCCAAAATCGCTGAGATGGAAAACTGGCCACCAATATGAACTGTTGCACTGTGCTGGCCTCCAAAGCTAAACAACTGCACTCTCCCTCCAACAACCGCTGCCACTGAATCGACTGAAGCACCAATTGAAGATCTAAATGATCCTCACTCCAATATCCCTAAAGCTCTGCGAAACCCCTGAATGAAGTCTCCTCAAGAGAGTTGGGTTTTCGTCCAACACTCACAAATCACACAAGGGTTTTCGTTTTGGGGCTACCAATGGAGTTGAGAACCAAGTTCTCAAACCTCTCACACAAGAAAATGATCCAATCCAAGATAATCTCTAATGGCCCTTCCTCCTCTTTTTATAGATCTGATGGACTCCTCTAGAAGCTCCTATTTTATTATTATTTTAATCATTAAGCACATTTCCTTTAATTAAAATATTCTTTTTAATGTAGGAAAATGGTCAATTGGCCACCTTGCCTCCTTAGGTCACTGAAAATCACTCCTAGCCATCCCTTCCTGTAGATCTTTTGGTTCCGGTTTGTTAATTTTGGACAACTAGGTCCAAACTCCATGATGTGATGCTCAGATGACGATGCCAATATTTTCATTGGGTTCCTCTTTCGGAGAGGTGCAAGATCGATCTAAAGATTATCTTGATTGAATGAGCAGAACATGTATTTCGAATTTATACCACATGTGCAAGGTCGGCCTGTTTTATCCCACATGCATAAGAGATGTGTCACACACCCGCAAAGATGCCTATATATTGGAGAGACTTGGAATTCATTATACACACAATGTGTGAAGGCATTTTCTTCTCTCTTGAGGGTGATGGAGCTGTTCTTGGTGCTGCGTCTTTGTGGAGTACTCTTGTCTGGGTTGTCTTGGGGTTGTGTGACATATGTGGGTGGCTGACCTTATGAAGTCTTTGTTGGTTGAAGCATCCTACTGATCGCCGTAACGCCACCATTCTTTATCTTTGTTTTTTATTGGCTTGTCTTCCATCGATCTATCGGTATGTTCTATCTGCATCTTACTTTTATTGAGCCCTAGAAGTTGAAAGTGTATTTGCATCTAAGCATAGAACATCTTTAGAATTTAACATGGTATCAGAGCTAAGGTGAAGACAAAGCCCAATTTGTGTTGAAAGCAATCATCGATCTATTGGGAAAGATCCATTGTGTGCAACACTTGCCTCACAAGAGCTCGATGGAGAGAGGTATTTTCTGTTCTAGGCTGCAGCAAGGAAGTCTGGACCAGCGTGGGTGAGAGGGCCTGTTTTGATGTCAATTCAGGAACACCGAATTGCTAAAGGACAACCGCAGTACCTTGCTGAGGGCCATAGGAGTTGGGGTTTGTTTGAAGGCTCATTTGAGGTGAGACAATCCTCAAAATAGGTTGCCGCAGACTGATTGAAGGGCTGAAAGGGGGAGCCGCTGTCATAACAGGAAGGACAGTCCATGTTTTGAGGGCTAGACAACCATGCAGGAGGGCCGAGTTGTGTAAGGGAGATCTGGTATGTGTTGTCATACTTTTGTGTGTGGGTAATTCTACGTAGGAGGGTTGCATTCTATACAGATTTTTGAAGGAGAGCCGCGGCCCTAATTGAGGTCTGTTAGGCAGAAAAGAGGGCTAGAAGTAGCTCAAATCTTCAGCATATATGAGCAGCCCTACAGGTGATGAAACCCGCATATATTAGAAGGATTTCTGAGCAAGATTTTAAGGCTGGAATGGAATGGTAACTAGCCCTAACTAGGCCGAAATCAACAACAGAGGAGCAGACCAAACAACGAGCAAATAAGGTATGTTTGAATAACGTTTCTGTGCTATTTATGTGTGAGGAATCTCTATAACAGGTTGCAGAAAGGAGTCTGCTATAGCAGCAATATAGGTTGCTAGTTTGAAATACGTGAGGACTTGGAGAAGCCCTTCTCTCTAGGCCGAGTATCTGTCTTGGGTAAGCCGTAACGCCTAAAAAGACGTTCAAGTTAGGCCACAATTGATTAAAGCTAGAACAAAGGAATGAAGGACCTGGAATAAAGATTATGCACAGGTTTTGAGGTATACTAGTGACTGAAATTCAGGCTGTCATGATCTAACAAAAACCCTAACTAGGGACAAGATTCTTCAAGAATCAGTGCACAAGTTGAGGTGTAATCAAGGGCTGAAATATGTGGTCCTTCAAAGGTATGCATTTGTCTTTTGGTTTCGATTAATTCTGAGTATAGAAAGGCTAAGTTGAACAGTCTAGTATGGAAGCTTATGTACAATTTGGAGAGTTGTTGAAAGAGCCCTTGTCTGAAAGGCATATGTTTGAGGACTGAATTACTGTGAAGGGAGGCCGAGGCAACTCCCTAGAGGGCCGAGTCAATTAAAGGCTGCTTCAGTCTGCGTAGAAGTGTCGTGGATGCAAGGAATGGCAGCGTATGCTGCTGTTGGTGGGCCGCTGCACTTGGAAGGCTACTTCAGCCGCTTATGTTCTATGTTTGGTGGACATTGTAAACTAAGTCGCAATCTCTGCAAGGAAGTGTGGTAACACGACAAAATATAGTGCGGTCGCTGAAGTAGAATGCGGACAATACAATGCAGATTATATGTAACAACAAATGCAGACAATACAATGCAGATTATATGTAACAACAAATGCGGACAATACATAACATACAGTGCAGAATATACATAACAACAAGTGCAGACTCTTCTAGGATATAAATGCGGGTCACGAATAACGCAGATACATCTAAGGTGAAGAAAAGTATGATGAAGTATGGTCAAATGCAGATTACGCTAAGTGCAGACTATGGACAGGAATATCAATGCGGATATTCTGAGCATCGTTGCAAGTGAATAAGATGCGGATTTATTCCGAGTATAATTGGAGATTCCAGAAGAGAATAATATGCAGATTTAAGGATCAATAACGATATCACTATTCAGTGAATAATAGCCCAGAACACATCGTATAAACAATGATTTGATGAAGAAGCTCCGTGGATAGAGCTAGTTTTAAATGTGTGGATAAAAGGGTGAATTCGAAACCTATGATCAGTGACGTTGGAGCAACATAATCATTATGTGAAGGCAGACTTGTTGGGTTGATATTTGAGCCTTAAGTGCAGTGCTTTGAAAATCTACTGTAAGAAGGCAGATGTATTGAAGTTAAAGTATGCAAGGATTTTTGTGGGCAGCTGGGTGTGCAACAACACTAATCTCTGAATGAAGTCTTGGCCGCAACCCTGTACTTTTCAAAGTAGAAACCGAGTGCCATCTTGTGGAGGAGACGCCGTAGTCTTCTAGGTAGCTGTTGGAGTGTTTAGGGCTGTAACAAAACCTTTGGGTGCCCTAACCTGAACAGTGACATATGGCAGAATATGTATGACCATGAAGTTAGAAATATTCAGTACTGTATGGCAATATGACAATGAGGAAGAAGATAGTGATGGGTATGATAAAATTATGGCAACATCGTAATTAGTGATATGACAGTGATGACAGTTCATAGTGTATTTCTGTAGTTGCAAATTTGAGGAGCTAAGAAAGTAATCTGTGATTCTATGTCACTGTCACTATGACAGTGACATAGACAGACACCTATATTTGACGAAATTCATAGTAGCAGTAAGCTTGTGACAATATCAGTCTCAAATTGCAGTGTAATGATAAACTTGAAAGTGTGAACTGTGAAGTTTTTGCAACCTTCAGTCATGTTGTTGGAGTCTTGAACCATGGTTAGCAAAGCCTGTGAAGTTTTGAACAAATATTGTATATGATACATGCCAAGATGCAGTATATGGCTATGATTCTTGGATGGCTTTGACTGTGGGAGAATAAGGTTCAGGCCCCTGAGTACAAAACTCCTTTTCGAGTTGGTATCTCGGATGCCCTCAGTTAAAATAGATGTCTTCTCTCACAAGAGAAGCGGGCATTAAGAGGGAGACTACAACCGTATATGCTCCTGGGCTAATATAATTGCTGAAAGAAAGAAGATCCTCATGGCTCAAAGACACATGGCTTCAAGGGGGAAATTCCAAATAAAAAACAAGAAGCCATATAAATACCAGAGGTATCTAGCTGCCATGAGTACAATATGAGCCTGGATCATTTGAAGAAGCTGTAAAGCATCAAGTCTGGAAGGATGCGAGGGTGATGTCTGGGATATGGTCCCTAGACCACAGGACAAAGTTGTTGTCACCTCGATATAAGATCAAGCATGGATCTGATGGGAAAATGTGTTGCCTGAGACTTCTCTAGGAAGGCACTGATTATTATTGCACCTATAATCTATTATTACCCTTGCTGCTACGCAAGGACGAAATCTTCATCAGATGGATGTGAAGATCGCCTTTTGGCATGGTGTGATAAAGGAAGAGGTGTAGAAAGAGCAACCTCTGGGATTCGAAGTCCAGGATCGAGACACCCATGTTTGCAGGTTGGCTAGCCCCAGGGCTTGGTATGAGATGATAGATAGCTACCTGATGAAGCTGGGCTTCACTCATAGTAATGCTGATCCGAACCCTTACTTCAAGGTTGATAGAGAGAAGCCTCTCATTCTGGTGCTATATGTGGACGACCTCTTCCTGACAGGTGCTGACCCTCTCATTCATCAGTGTAAGAGGGAGCTTGCTGCTGAATTCGAGAGGACCTAGGACTGATGCACTACTTCCTAGGCCTGGAGGTCTGGCAGAGACCTGGCGAGATTTTCCTTTCTCAAGGAAAATACATTGTGAAGCTTCTGGAAAGATTTGATATGGTGGACTGTAAGTCCGTGTCGACAATTGTGAAGCTTCTGGAAAGATTTGATATGGTGGACTGTAAGTCCGTGACGACACCGATGAAGCTCAACTTTAAGAAGTTGAGTGGCAGCGCTGCTGGGCCCGTGCTAACAAATCCTACTGAGTATCATAAACTCGTAGGGGCCTTGATGTTCTTAGGGAACATCCGTCGGGACATATGTTGTGCAGTGAACACTTTGAGTCAACACATGGTTGATCCTCATAACATTCACTGGGTTGGTGCCATGAAATTCTTGAGATATCTTTGAGGCACGATAGAACATGGGCTAAGATACACTGCCGGGAGTATGACACTACATGGATATACCAATGTTGATTGGGTTGGCAGTGTGGTGGATCGCAAGAGCACATCTGGACGCTGCTTCACACTTGGGTCTGCTTCGTGCAGGAAGCAGAAGTCGGTAGCTTTGAGCACTGCTAAGGCTGAATACATTACAACATGTATGGCCTGTTGTGAAGCCACTTGGGTGCGAAAGCTCTTCAGTGAGCTGTTCGAGCATGTGCTAGATGCCATCGTTATCCTTTGTGATAACCAGAGGGGGATTCGTTTGTCATAGAATCCCGGGTTCCACGATTGTTCGAAGCATGTTGATGGCTGGTACCACTTTATCTGGGATATGGTACAGTGAGGCACCGTAAGGCTCGATCATATAGGAACTGATGAGCAGGTCGCAAATATTCTCACAATGCCCTTGGGGAAGGCCATGTTCCTAACCTTCTGTGAGAATCTTGGAATTGTGGAACGACCCTATTTGGAGGGTCATGTTGGACAATGAGCTTTGGGCGCTCCAGGGGGGTTTTTGGGGATAACTTCTTGGTGCTATAAGCAATCACTGGGCTATGCTTGCCGAACCTAGTTGGTGTGCTTCTACCCCACCGTGATGATATTGAGTTGGTTTACCTCTCTTTGATCTGTGCCCCGTATGCATCCTACCCATGGAGTTTCAGACTCATGGGAACTACCTCTCATTTGGCCAATGAGGTTGGAAATGTGAATAGAGACCATAGAAAGACCGATGGTCGCATCAGAGATTGCCATACTCTCTATGTCTAGGATGGCACGTGTCCAACCATTTGATCTGGGATCAAGTTTAGCGAGGTTTCAGACCTCCAACTAACTTCGGGTCAGTGAAACTAACTTCGGGTTAGTATATGACTCTCTCGAGTCCAAGTGAGGGTTCAGACCTCCAACTGACTTCGTGTCAGTGAAACCAACTTCGGGTTGGTGTGTGACTCCTTTGAGTCCTATAGAGGTTTTGCACTTCTGAGCTAACTTCGGGTTAGCCGTGAGTGATGTCTTTGTGACTCACCTTTTGTTTTGAAATAAAGAAGCCAGCGAAGCAAGTTATGGCGGGATGACGCACGATGTTTGGATGGCACTGGTGGATGGAGTTCTCCCTAGTTGAGAGGGAGTGTTAATTTTGGACAACTAGGTCCAAACTCCATGATGTGATGCTCAGATGACGATGCCAATATTTTCATTGGGTTCTTCTTTCAGAAAGGTGCAAAATCGATCTAAAGATCATCTTGATCGGATGAGAAAAACATGTATTTCGAATTTATACCACATGTGCAAGGTCGGCCTGTTTTATCCCACATGCATAAGAGATGTGTCACACACCCCCAAAGATGCCTATATATTGGAGAGACTTGGAATTCATTATACACACAATGTGTGAAGGCATTTTCTTCTCTCTTGATGGTGATAGAGCTGCGTTCTTGGTGCTGCGTCTTTGTGGAGTACTCTTGTTTGGGTTGTGTGACATATGTGGGTGGCTGACCTTATGAAGTCTTTGCTGGTTGAAGCATCCTACTGATCGCCGTAACGCCACCATTCTTTATCTCTGTTTTTTATTGGCTTGTCTTCCATTGATCTATCGGTATGTTCTATCTGCATCTTACTTTTATTGAGCCCTAGAAGTTGAAAGTGTATTTGCATCTAAGCATAGAACATATTCAGAATTTAACGCGGTTCCAATGAGCTATTACACTATAAGGTGTTATGCCAAGAATTCCTCCCGAAATGCAACCTTAGGCATCATTAATTGAGTTAGGCCCATTAATAACTCAATTTTCCAAAAGTTGTCGGAATGCATCGGAACGAAAGGAAAACTGCTTGGATGATGGAATATATCAAGCGAATGCCACCAAACCTCATAGAAACTCCTCAAAACTCCTCCAAAAAGCCCCTGGGCCCACTGATGACACCAACTTGTACCTGTGACCTATCTGCTCATAACTCTGGAAGTCCATCCTAACCTGTCATAGGTGACACCAAAAAAGGGAATATTACACTAAATCAATCTCACACATGACAAATCATAGGTGCAATTTCAACCATGCACTCTCATCACCTTACCAAATTTGTTGTAGACTTGTAGTAATAATTTAAAATTCAATTTTTAGCTGTTCTTCCAAATGTGGGATAAGTATCAGAACACGCAAACCAAAAAAAAAGAAAAAATTATGTAATTGTTACTGCAAAATCTAGTACCCTAGTGCAAAGCCTCACTAAGCAATGTAGATTGAGAGCAACAATGGGGGAGTTACTACTATTATCCTAGCAACTACTCTCCTTGTTTCTATGGTCGGACACAATACCTTCAAGGGAGGCTTCCCTAGTAGATCATAGGGATCAAGTAATCTAATAAACTTAGGCTACATGGCTCCCCCAAGGGTTCTACAACAAGATTCACCCGAGAACAAGTATGTAATAATTGGGATTTTGGTTGTCTTAAGTAATAATTTCAAGAGAGCGAGTCCAAAGGTCCCTATGCCTTAATCTAGAGGGCTTAGTTTGACCAATAAAGGCTTAAAGAGGTTCCCAAACACATGCAATCATAAATTATGCTTTGTTGCTATAGACTAGGGCTTCAATTAGCAATATACAACATGTAAATATTTTATTAACATCAATAAGAAAATATCAGAATAATCTATGATAAAAAAGTGGAAAATTAGGGCTAGTAAACAAAATAGTAAATTCCAACACTTTTCCATGGTGGAAAGTACATAAAGCAACATGATAAGCCCTAGACATCAGCCCTAATTTATAGCTGAAAAATGCATGTAAAATTATATTTTTTACTTTTCCAAATGAATGCATACAAGTTCTAACCCTAGGACAAGAATATTGAAGGCAAATAATGCTGAAAAATGATGATTTCGCTCTGACCTAACCCTAATGTTGATTATTGTAGCTTAAACAGGTACTTCCGCATAGATCTAAGTGTCGAGATGTGTGGAAGT
The DNA here is from genome assembly GCA_034641835.2 of Pinus albicaulis. Lineage (NCBI taxonomy): Eukaryota > Viridiplantae > Streptophyta > Pinopsida > Pinales > Pinaceae > Pinus > Pinus albicaulis. The sequence continues at coordinate 25,675 of JAXQQM020093055.1, read as the reverse complement.
CATCCAAAGTCTTTACCTTAGTAATTTACAATTAAATGAATTATTAAAGTGAAATGCCTTTTATGAAAATGAGATTAAAATCTATTAAATGTAATGTTTTTACTTTAGTGAATAAGATGAATCCAAATCGTTGATCTAGACTTAATCTCAACCATTAATCTCATTGAGAGATTATGGTTATGGAGACTTAGTCGTCAATGTTTATTTGATTCAGTCAAAAATTCAAATTATAAAAAGGTAAGGTTGGGTGAAGAGAAAGACACATTGATTGAGACATAAAGGACAATGACTCGAGGAGATCTTAGCAAGGGTGATAAAGGGCTTTCATCCATTGATTAGGTCTAGGGAAGACAACAAGAGAACTCTGTACTAGAGTAACTAACCTACACATAGTTCGTACAAAATAGTTGAGCAACAAGTTGAAGGCCGCACATGCGGGTCATACGTGCGACCATACAGTGGATTAGTAGGTTGAAGGGGTTGATAAATTTTGGAGGGCCATATAGGCCATACAAGTGCCCAAAAAATTATGAGATTTTTTTTATAGCTTGTATTTGTTTTCAATGGGCCATTTTTTTAGTAAATGAACCCTTGGAAGCTTTGATATTATTTTAATGAGACACTGATTTGAAGGGGAAAATATCGCTGCATGTATTTGAAGGGAAAATATTGCGCATGTTTTATTATGTATGGTGTTCCAACAGTCTGCTTCCACTATAAATTTATTTTGCTAGTTAAAATTGCCAATAGGTGCATTTTATTCAATAAGCTAAATTTAAATTTATTTTTAGCAAGGAAATTACTACTACGTAATCTGCCTATTTATCGAGGTTAGAAAAGTTAACATGATATCAAAGCTTACACTCTAAAGAGGAAGATGATTTTCAAGATTATGGTAGCAAATCTATTAAACCAATGTAAATTTTGTGGGTGCTTGAAGGACTAAACACAAATCCACAACGATTTGTTTAGATCTGAAAATTGGCAACGGGAAGTCTCAGGTTTGAAGACAGATGGGATGGAGCATCCAACTTCCTGTCTAGGAAAGCAACGGTTACTTTTCTTTTACAGGAAAATGACCTTGGGGAAATTTTTAACCAAGTAGTTTCTTTATTGGCAGATCCACGTCATTGTAGCTGCTCATGAGAAGAATGAGATTAGATCCAAACTGGTGATCTTGGATGCAATGAAGGATCGTTTGATTCTTCACTTGTCTAAGAAACAATTGTTCATAGAAGTGTTCAATGCTCTAGTGGGTCTTTTCTAGAGTGGCAACATGAACATGAAGATAATATTGAGAAATAAGCTTAGATCTGTTCAATTGTCTAGATATGACAATGTTACCAACTACCTCGTGAAGATCACTTAGATACATGATCAACTTGCAGCATTAGGGGAGAAAGTGACTGATGCTGAGCTAGTTAATACAACATTGAATGGTTTATTAAAGCTTCAGGAATCATTTGTCAAGGGTACCTATACTCGAGGGAAACTTTCCACTTTTGAGAGGCTTTGGGATGATTGCATCTAAGAAGAGACTTGGCAGGAGTCCAAAGCCAATAGGCAAGTAGGAGACGAGAACTTGGCCCTTTTTAATTATGGGAAAAAGGGAAAAGTAAAGGGTTCCAACGAAAAGTGTAAAAGTGAAGGTTCAACCTGACAATCGGGGAAGAAGGACTTGAGCAAGATCAAGTGCTTCACATGCCACAAGAATGGAACTTATGCATCTCAGTGTCTAGAAAAGAAGAAGGGTGAGGGAAAATAAAACCGGTAGAAGCATTGGCATAAACTCATAAGAGTTTGTTGTGAAGTTTGAAAAGGACTTCCCACTAGCTTCCCGATTTTCTATCCTCGTGCCTTTCTATTGGCACAATCACTAGGAGTGCATGGTACTTGGACAATGGTGCATCTTGTCACATGACAACAACATGGGAGCTATTTAATAGTCTAATGGAGAAGGACTTAGATATTCTTTTGGAGCTTGGCAATGATGTTGAGTATGTAGTGAGAGGGGGGGGTGGGAATAGTTTTGTTCCAACTCGAGCTAGGAGGTTTGTTGGAAGCCAAGGATGTGCTATATGTACTAGGACTTAGGAGGAATATTTTCTTAGTCTCAATTATGGATAATAGGGGTTTTGTTGTTATGTTCCAGAAAAGGCAAGTACTCATTTGTTTAGAGAGATGTAGCCCTAACATAGTAGAGGACATTGGAGTTAGTGAGGGAAATCTATACAGGTTACAAGGTAAGTTAATTCAAGCCTTGGTGCATAGCAGTGAAAACCAATGCGATTTTTGTTATAGGAGGATGGGGCACCTGCATTATCGGGCATTATCGATTCTAAGGGAGATTATAATTGATTTTCTAGATTTCAGCATCGAGGAGCATGGAGTGTGTAAAGGGTGTGCACTAGGCAAGAATGCCAAGGTTGCTTTTCCAATTAGCAAGCATAGGTCCAAGGGGATCTTGGTTATAATTCATTCATAGGTGTGTGGACCAATGTTAGTGACATCAGTACAAGGAGCTTTGTACTATGTGACATTCATTGATGACTTCTCTAGGAAATATTGGATCTACTTTATGAAGACCAAGGATGAGGTCTTCAGTCTATTCTAGGAGTTTAAGGCTCTTGTGGAAAACTACATAGAAAGGAAAATCAAGGTTTTGAGGTATGACAATTGGGGTGAGTACACTTCCAATGACTTCAAGGATTTTTGCAAGGAGTTAAGGATTAAGGAGTTGACAATCTCATACAATCCACCATTAGAATAAGGTTGCGGAAAGAAAGAACAGGTCCATCATTGAAGTTACTAGGGTTATGATTTATGACCATAATCTGCCTTTGTTTCTTTGGGCATAGGCATGTAAAGTGACAATGTATAGTCAAAACATGATTCCTCACAAGATCTTGGGGGACAAGACTCTGGAGGAAGCATTCTCAAGGGTGAAGTTAGAGATAGGGCATTTTTGCATCTTTGGTTGTCCAATATACATCCATTTTCTTATGGAGAAGAGGAAAAAGCTGGGGCCCTCAGGTGAGAAGGGCATATTTGTAGGGTACAATGAGACTTTAAAAGCATATAAGATCTTGATTTCAACGAGAGGAAGACAATTGTGAGTCGATATGTGAAGTTCGAGGAGAACTTGGCATCTAGGAAGTTGCACGAGTGCCTACCAGTGATAGAGGACGAGGATGAGGAAGCTTTGAAGGTTGAACAATCCAATTTAGGGAGTCAACCTTTAGGTGGGAAGGAAGAGTCAACCTCGATGGTTCACAAAGATATTGAGGGATGCTCAGGAGCATGTTGAAGTTCCTAGGAGCATATTTAGGGAGAGCAGGCCTCTAAGAAAGTTTCCTAACTATATGACATTGATGAGTAGCATTATTAATTTCGAGCCTTCCAGTTTTGATGAAGAACAAATCCATAGATTTAGAAGGATGCCATGGTGGAGGAAAGCAACTCTACCATGAAGGATGATGTGTGGGACATAGTGCCAAGACTATAGGGGAAGTCACTGGTGCATTCCAAGTGGCCTTATAAAATCAAGTATGTTACTGATGCTGAGAAATCAAAGTGCTTATGAAGTTAGAGTTGATTTCTCTTTGCATGATAATTACTTGTGAATTTGTTGGCTTCTTTATTATTATGTTTTTCTTCTTTCATCAAGTATTACCAAAATATAAAAACATGAAGATCACAAGAGACAAAGAACATAAGGATATAGGATCTCCAAGCCAGGGCCAAAACCCCATAAGGGGGAAAACCTAGAAAAATTTCCTCTTCATATAGAATTAGATCAAAGTGAGATATCCAAGACCCAAGACCAATACCTCCACAGCTGCCCCAAGTCAACCCTCCATTCTCTGTCATACTTTATTCTCAAAATGATCAACTCAATTTGTCACAAGCTTGTCCTTTAGATGCCTTGTCCCACAAAAATATTCGTCCTTCCTGTAGCTCACATTATAGTCCTTATTTGGATTTTATATCATGGTCATTGCAGTCCTTCTTTAGCTTGTCAATCACCATATAAATAGCCTCAAAAATTCGTATATCTTTATAGAGTTCTAGCGTCTGGAATTCACATTTTTCCAGCCTCAGGGACTCACATATTTTTAGATTATATGCCACAAAAAACTTACACTTTGCTCTAGAGAAACTCGCATATCCTTGCCACAGAGACTCGCATATCTTGCCACAAAAACTCACATATCTTGCCACATAACATCAACGAACTTCTTGCCAAAATGAAGGTGAACTGTGCCAATATATAATTGCTTGTATATTCAAAGGGTCATGTCTTTTGGGCAAGCTGACTTGTCCATCTGTAGGGCCGACTTGGTCTTGTGGAGGACAATTTGTTTTTTTTTCTTTTTCTTTACATGAAGTCCAATTAGGACTTTGACTCAATTATAAATCTTTGACTCAACAAATTCTAGAAGCATGAAGAACATGCTTGACTAATGAAAAATAATAATAATAATATAAATTTTTTTTCTTCTTCTTTTACATAAAATACAAATTGATACAAGTATAAAGATAATTTGGAAGACCAATCATAGTTAAACTTTTCAACGCTCCCTCTTAACTAGGGAGGTATTGTTAAATTGGCAACTAGGGCCAAATTCCACTTTGGACAACTCATTTGATGGAGATAATTTTTGCATTGAATTCCTCTCTTTGAGCGGACTAAAATTGACCTAAAGATCACTAAATTTTGGCAAGGAGAAATATGTTTTTGACGTGAATCCCACACATGTGAAAATTGTCAAGGTCGGCGACACCATCTTGTAGGCTCATGAAGCCCAAGAGAGATGTCTTTTCACCCACATGGATTCATATAAATAAGAGTGACCTCCAACCTCATTTGGCACTTCATCAACTCACACATTCTTCTCTCTCCTCATCTGATTGGGCAGTAGATTTTCTCACACATGTGGCAGAAAGGAGGACAAAAATTACAGGGTTCGAAATTTTGAAAATTTCTGCAGTTTGACCAGGGTTTGACCAATGTTGACTTTGAATTTCTGGGCACCTTTTGACTTTGATTTTGAGGGAGAATTTCTGTCTTAGCAGGCTGCATTCATTAGCACAGGAACTGAGGATTTTTGGGGGTCTTGGACCCCGTATAGGGAGACCAAACCCCAAATGGACACCCACCTATAATCTTGTATAAGAATCAAGTGCACACTTCATAGTGGCATGCCCTTCCATAGTGGGCTTTAACATGTATAGGTGTCTCCAAGCTCAATAAGGGGGTGAACCAAGGACCCTATTAAGTGGTTTCTACCTCTAAAGGAGGTGACATGTCCATGTTACATCCATCAAGTGGTAGGTGGCATGTGATATACTGATGGAATGGAATGGGGCATTAGGGGATGGCTCCAAGCCACATGCCATAGTACAGGGGTAGCTATAATAGGGAAGCCCACACTTGGGTATATGGATGTAGGAGGGAGCAATCATGGTACATGAGTTACCCCCGCCTTTGTTTTTCCACCCTTATTCGTATGCCTTTTGCCTTTGATCGATTTTTCTTCATAACTTCTTGGGCTCCAGGGGATGAGAGCATGATGTGTAGGATATAGTAGTGAATACCCCCTTAAGATGCGACAATTCATTGCCCACCAGGGGTTGGCACAATCATGAGTTCCTTAATGATGCAAGGGGCCAATATGAGGGGACCTAGGAACCAGGGTGATGACCATAATGATAGGGGTTGAGCTCATGTTAGGGGTTGACCATAATGATGGGGTTGAGCTCATGTTTGGCTTTTGCCCACTTGCTAAATTTGTATGTCCCGAACATCTTTTGCATTTTATGATACATTTTCTGTTGAGACTTGAGAGTGGCCGAAAGATTTTCTTTTCTTTTAGCTGCATCAACCTCTGGGGCATCGTTGCAGGCCCGACCCAAGCTCTGGACAAGGGGAGGGGGAAGCTAACTCGTTGTGGACCCAATGGACAAATGTGGACCTGGATGGGAAAAGTGATGAATGGGGCTAAATAAGCGAAGGTGAGGTGATGTATATGGTGTCGGGAAGCGGGACCACACAACCAAAATCGGGTTTTCCCATGTAGTGCCATACCTAAAGCCAATAGCCAGTAAAGGATATTCGATGAGACTAGGATGCAAGGTTAACAGTCAAGTCAGGCAAAGGAGACAATAGTACTGACCTAGCCCACTCTTTTCGCTAAATCCCCCCACTAATCCATGTCCAAAAGTATCTATGATAAGTAATAAAAAATGTCCAACTACACAATGAAAGACCATACCTTCAGGTTGGGAGGGCCCACCTTCAAACATACGATCATAACAGATGGGCGAGGGACCACATGGCTAGCTCAGGTGGTGGAGATGGTGGCACATTGAGCTATCTAGTGGCTGCAAGGGGTTGCTAGCTGCTGACTGAGGACCATCTAGGAGAAACATTTTCTCCTAAGGGTGTCACCTATCGGTGGTGGTAGGGTTTCTACAACTATTGTAGGGCCGAGAGTTGCATGATGAGATTGCAGATTCGAGCTAGGGGCCGATGTTGAGACTTGAAGCAGGTTGATGGGAATTTGACCCATGTTGACTTGCGTGATCCTTGACCTATTTGGAGAAGATTCTTGTTTGGCTGACTTGGTGCTTGGAGGAAGACTTGGTCTAGGGTTTTGGGTCCTCGTTTTCTTATTTGATTAGATTCTATAAGAAGAGTGTTTTTGGGTTTTGCCCTTGGTGGAGTTTTGACTTGGCTTGGAGCCTAATTCTTGTGTCTATTGTCTCTATTGTTTTTGTTTTTGATAATTGTTCGATGAAAAGAATCTAACTAAGAACATAAGAAGATAACATAAGTTCACAAGCTTTTATCAAGGATAAGGAGAAAAAGTTTAAATAGTTGCCCTAATACATTCTCCAACACCAGCAGAAGTTCCCAAGCACCTTGGCACTCCTTGTCCCATCAAATGGCTCTGTTTCCTTAATTTTTACTTTCATTGATGTGTTGGATGCAGTACAATTTCGAATGGAGATGGGTTAAAATCCATGAGTACAAGTACCAAGACCTAGACAATGTGCGGATTGAATTTGAGCAGCCTGGAGCTGATAAAATCTGTAGTTCTGTGGCGGTAAGTAGTGAGGATGATTGTTCTTCAGGTGGAAGAATCACAATATGTACAAGGTCTTTGTGACGATAGAGTTGTAGAAATTTTTGTGTCAGGTAGCTCCACCCAGTTTCAATTTGTTTTTCTCATCATGTTTAATGCCCAAACCCCATGTTCATTGCTGATTTAAACATGAATATAAAATTACAATTAAATCACTAGAAGCTAACACTAATTTTCTCTTTCGGCTGATAATTTCACAAGCATAAACACAATTTGGACACTTATATTTTTAGTCAACTGGACACTAGAAAAACCTCGAAGGGAAAACCAGTTGGAAGAGGATTTTATTTGCTTTCATCTCAGAGAATTGACAGCATTAAATACAAAAGGAGTACTTATCTCACTCCTTAAAACTCTGGCCAGCTTACTAGAAAATCATGCTGCTGTCCTTGAAACTCGAGCCACTGTCCAGACCTCTGACTGCCTCAAATTTCGTGCCACAGTAAACACTTCTCTGCCTCGAAAATCATGCCAGCAGTCAAAATTCAGACCGTCAAAAATCGTGCCTGTCTTCCCTTCTTCCTCATTGAAAAACATCCTGACAGTCCTGCAATCTCTCCTCATTTTTTGGGCCCATACTTGCCTGCAATTAATGTGCTGTCTGCCTCGATTTTCACGCCCCCAGACCAAAATATTCTCTTGGAAAAGCGTGCTGTCAGACCTGTAATTTATGCAGTCTGATCTCCCTCGTAACTCGTGCTGCTAGCCTCAAAAAATGCGCTGAGACTGCTGTACATGCCTCAGTGTGCCTGCCACTGTCTCCTTGCTGTAAATTGATCCCTCCTTCAGCAAAAGTATGCTATCTCAGCCTTCTCTTCTTCGCCTCTTCACTTCAACTCTACACATGAAAAATGAATGAACCTCTGCCTTATCGCGCTTTTTTGTCTCTCTAATGATGAGAAACCCTATCCCTAAGAGCATGGGCTGAGATTAGATCTCAGCTTTTCTTGATCAAGGGTGTATATCTAATCTCATATTGACCCTCTCTCATGTCTCCCCCTTCATTAATGAGCCCTCTAGTCACTTTAATAACTTTTTGTACCATGTACCTTTTTGTCTCATAAAGTCACTTCAAAAATATATAGTCACCTAAGTCACTTGACACAGGGACACGGGACACGATGGACACACGGATTCGAGTGTCGGATTTCCAACATAGTGGCCCAGACAGGACATATGAACACGATATATATATATATATATATATATATATATATATATATATATATATATATATATATATATTTCATCAATATTTTACACACACAAAATCATACAAATTGTTTAACGTTCAGCCATGGTTTGGACAGCCATAGAATGCGGGAGTTTGAACCAGGCTCGCGATTTGTTTGACAAAACGATTAAATCGGCTAATCGGGAAAAATCGCGCGATTTTGGTAAAAATCGTGGGCCCATCAAACGGTAACCCTATAAGTTCAAAAAATGATTTTTTTTTTGTCATTTTCGCTGACACACCCTGTATGTCAATTAATGGTAATGTTAAATTCTTAACGATTTCATTTCATCCTTTTACTTAAATTTTTAACATTACCATGAAATGACTCGGGTTTCATGGTTTGGGGATTTGCATTGTTCCATTTGATTCTATTATGTGTAAGGGTATGAGATTGGCATTTGATCAAGAGTATGAAGTCCTTTAAGAACCTTGATGTTGGTGGCATTGATTGTTGAACTTTGTTGATGTTGGTGGTATTGATTGTTGAACTCCCCTACCATGGCCTTAACAAGAATGTACCCTTCACTCAAAGGAAAACAACTGGTTAGGCATGTTAATATTTTTCTACCACATTTTAAGGTTGAGGAGATGAACCCTTCACTCAAACCAAAATCATTGGTTAGGCATGTTAAACTTTTTCAATTTCTATCATGTTATAAGGTTGAGCAATCCAAGTATGAAGACTTTGAGCTAGATGATGTTTATGTATCTCTTGTTGATGATCCCATTTCTAGTAGCGATGAATCAATGATGAGTTTCATGAGGAGGAGGAGGAGGAGCAACAACAGGAGGAGAAGGTGACACCACCTACCCCTGCTACCGGTAGAGGACATGGTTTGCCTACTTTAGCTCCTGGTGCTTCAGGATATGGAGCACAACAGAGTCCATTGCTAGCCCCGCCAGCTTCTTCGTCTAGAGGGAAGGCTGTTACATTTTCTCGCAAGAGGGGCAGAGGAAATGAGTAGTATAGGTTATTTGGTGCATTCCTTTGTATATAACATTATGACTCATGATATGAGATACATTATTATATTTTTTGTTGATATTTTGAGGTTGAGTTGAGACTCGGGACTTAGTATTCAGGACATGATTCACTATTATGTGTGATGTAGCACTAGACATGATATTACACATCTTATATATTAGTTTTTTTTTCATATTTATGTGTCAATGCATTTATTTTATGTTGTGGGTGCTTTAGATATTAAAAAAATTGAAAAAAAATGAATATTTTTGTATGTGCCGATTTTTTCCTGATTTTTACGATTTTTTTCCCTTGCCGATTTAATCCCGATCGTGATTTTCAAAACATTGATTCAAACATAGATCTTCATCTAGATGTAAGTTTTACAAAGATTTAAGATACATGATACATTGATACATTGATACATCATACAATCATACATATTACAAAGTAATAGACATATTCATCAATGATCCAATAGGAGAAAGACAAGATACTGTAGTTTTCTCAAAGTCATCAAAATCAAAATGTGTTACATAAGTACTAGCCTCTAGGTAGTACAATGCCAATGGCAAATAGAAATAGAAAATACAAAACAACTACAAGTCTACAAGACTACAAGCCTCAAGGCAATGCCGCAGTAGGTAGCTCATGACTCATGAGTCATCAATCCTCATCATCATTATCAACATCACTATCCTCATCATGATCATCATGCTCACCACTGCTCTCCTATGCTGCATCCTCCTCCTATGTTTCCAATGTCATTTCTGCATCTACTGGTGTGGAGGATGACCCCTCTACTGTATCGCCATCATCAAATGTGACAAGCTCTAGCACTGGCTCATTGAGATCCAAGTTGGCCAATGCCAACTCAACACTACTGTCCAGACCCATATCATCAGGAAAGACATCCCACATCTTTGTCTTTCCCTTCAACCAATCCTCCCTCTGCCTGTAAATAAGACGAAGGTTGGTGGGCACATACACCATTGTCTCTGCCCTGGACTGCTCAAGCCTGCTCTTTTTCACACTATACAAATTCCCATATGTGCTCCAATTCCTCTCACAACAAGAGGATGAAGTCACTTGAGAGAGGAGCCTCATGGCTCACTGCTGTAGAGGAGGGCTTGTTGCCCCATGAGTTGCCCACCAAGAATAGGGCTTCTTAGCCCCTTGTCTCTAATCACATCATAGCTTGCAAATTGCCCAGTGCCAGTGGAAAACTCTGCAAAGGCATCCTCCATCTCATCAAGGGATGCCCTATCTTGAAAAACCCTCCTGAATGCATCTTTCCTCCCCTGTTATATTTCACCATCCATGTGAGGGGGGGAATCTGCGGGAAGGTCCATCATTCAGCCACTCATGGCTGTAGTATTTTGGGTTCAAGGAGTGAACCAAACAATGTAAAGGTGTGCAATTCTTGTCCCATTTGCTAACAAGAATATCCTATATGTTGGTGAAGAAGGCCTCTGGTGATGTCTCATACTCTGGGCACTGACTATGTAAAACAATGTTCCTCACATACTCAATCATGGAATCCCATCTCTCATAAACCTCTCCTAGGATGGGTTGGTCTGTATCTGCAAATCGAAGCAAGGAAATGATAGGGTCCATGATCTGAATAAGTAGATCTACCTTCTCCCACTAGACATCATCCAACACTGTGTCCTTCATCCTTCCCCACTTTTTTTGAATTGTTTGCTCCGGTGAAGCACGCGGGCTATATAGCGAGCTGGGTCACTCGCATAGAACTCATGCTCTCTACCCTTACCCACGCAAACTCGCATTAAACCCGCCTACTCGCATAAGACCCGCGGGTTTCTCATAACACCCGTATCGGACCCCTATAAGACCCGTCCCACAACAAAAAGCATTTCTTTTGGATTTTTCTCAATTTTTTTTATTTTTCTATTTTTTTTTGGAAATGAGGTGGAGGAAAAGGGAATTTGGAGGGAAGGAAATGTTTTATAAGCACCTCTCTCCCTTTCGGAGTAGCAACACTAGCGAAGTGAGCACTGGCAGAGTAGCAGCACATAGTAATAGCAAGGCAGAGTCACAACACAGGCAGAGTTTCAGCACAGGCAGAGTCGCAACACAGGTGGAGTTTCAACATAGGCAGAGTCATAGCACAGGTGGAGTTTCAGCACAGGCAGAGTCACAACATAGGCAGAGTTTCAGCACACTGTCCAAGTAGGCTTCATGATCTTTGTTTCATTGCTTTGCAACTAGTTGCTTGCATGCAATTTTTTTAAAATTTATCTAATCAATTCAATTTTATTTTATTTTTGTTCACTTGCAATTTGCAAATTTTTTTGGCCTTGTAGCTGAGTTTCTCAGCCACACAACGGCCCTGTGTGGCTGAGAAACTCAGCCACAAGGGCCTGCGGGTTGCCTCCTCAGCATGCAAGCCCTGTGGCTGAGTTTCTCAGCCACACAGGGTCATTGTGTGGCTGAGAAACTCAGCCACAGGGCCTACGGTCTGCCTCCTGAGCCTGGAGGCCCTGTGGTTGAGTTTCTCAGCCACACAGCGGCCCTGTGTGGCTGAGAAACTCAGCCACAGGGCCAAGCGGGGATATTGTATAAATGTCACTAGCATGATGAATAAAGCCATGTAACAGGCCTAGGATGTTGGGACACGATCAACAAGCGAGTACACCTTGGAGTGTTTTTTTTACTTGGTTAATTATTCCTTCTTTTTAGCGGCGAATAATTTTCTAGGTTTTTTCACTCATTGCATTACCCCAAAGCCGGGGTGACGGCTTGAAGGTTGAGCCCCTAATGCATCTTAGTGTCTAGAGTCGATGTATATTACCATGCTAGGTCATCTCTGAAATTTCACGGAATTTGACTAGGTCTAAGTAGGATTTTTTAATAATTAAAAATTTCCCGCAAAATGGGATTTTTTAATTATTTTCTATGTAATGATGTAAATAAGTGGTCTTCGGAAATGTCTGGGGTGTGTGAACACTCAAAATTCATCCTTAGAGACCCAGCATTATCCTAGGACCCACTTTGAGGGTCAAAAAAACGACTTATGGTCCCTCAAAAACTGATTTTTCTAAAGTCAGTGGCAAAAAATGACAAAAAATGAGAAAAAATTGATAATTGGAAAAATTTAGAAAATTTTCCAAAGTCAAAATAAGTCAAATTTTGACATGGAAGATTGAGGGTAAGTCAAAAGTGATGTGGCAAGCATGTGGAGCCCACCATAAGGTACAACTCAAGTCAGAGTCAAAGTTTCAAGTGGCAAGTCAAATGGAAGTCAAAAGTGTCATGTACGGGTGAAAGTTCACCTTGGATAATATTATGGATTGAAAAATTGATGGGGCATATTCTAAGTCTAAACATTAATAAAGTGGGTGGGGATTGGACCCCACCTCACTCCTCATATAAGCTACGTAGGAGGAAATCCAAACAGCAATACGCACATGCCCATACAAACTTCCAAACATGAAGTCTACGCTGCCATGTGAACCAGCAAAGGTTTATAATTAAATTTGGTTGGAGTGTGTCTCCACATATACGCTGCCAGCCTCCACATACCAGACAGCTCATTTTAAAATAAAATAAAATTTAAAAAAAAAAAAAACTCCACGCTGGCAAGTGATACACAAATATGATATGTCATTTTCCCATAGTTGGCCGCGGATTGGGTTGGCAAATCTGAAAGATGAGTTAACAGCAGATTTATGAGGAGATTTCCTTCCCTTATGCTTCATATTTGGGCACTTGTACACAGGTTCTATACGCAGCAAACTAAGAAACAACGTACACACAGTTAATTAGCAGTCTACTCCAGCATGTACGCATTGATTAGAGGCAGCCAATCAAAAGATAATACACAGATTCGTTTGGAGCGGTGGTTAGTAGTTAATATGCAGCAGTTAAGGATCAGCTTTATGGAAAGTTGTGTGAGTCAATAAATATGCACAGGCAGTTAGAAGTGTACGCTGCCCATTTTGGAAGCCACCTACAGCAGTTCAACAGTCACCTACAGCAGTTGGTTCCACTTGGACAGTTCTTATGCCACTTGTGCAAATTCGTTTTACATTGGGAATATCTCCATTGCTACACTTGTCATTTGATTTTTTCATTGGGATTTGCTCCCATAGTTCTATTTAAATGAGCCTTGGGCTCTCATTGTAATAGTGGATTTTTTGAAGCTTGTGCTTATTGTTATTATGCCGAAATTGTTATTGAGCTGAATAAAGAAAAGTCTTTGGGGTTACTAGCTTCTCTTGTGGTGCATTCTTTGGTTGATGAGGTATACTTGTTTCATTTGATATTGTTATTTATCACAATCTAGTTGTTTTTCTTTGCATTTGCCTGAAGGCACTATTGTCTAGGGAGGGGAGATTTGTAGCTATCTCAGATCTCCTTTGGACTTGGTATGTTTTGTGCTCTTGTTGTAGCTTGTTATTTTTGATGAAATGACAAGCTCAACGTGGCCTCTATATGCCAAGTTTCTTTTGCACTAACAATTGGTTTGCAGAAATTTGTGTGTTCAAAGGACAGGTTGCCAAATCCATTGGAGTGTGAAGACTTCTTTGATTCGAATAAGTCAGCTCCAAGGATATCAAAGGTCTCACAAGTTGTTCAAGCCAACAATCTCATAAGACATCAAGAGATTTATCTAAAAGGGGGTTTCATGAGCCTTTTGCTTCTATTCCATCTCTAAAAAAAAATCTCATATATTTCTTCTCTCATTTGTGCACATATCTATTTTATCTAGCATTTGAGGCTAAGTTGTTGGGTTTAAATCCTAATTCTCACTCACTAAATCAACTCTTTCAAGCTGTTCTTAGTGAGGAAATTTGTAACATAAAGTGTATTTTATACTTGCATTGAGTTTCTAACTATTTCTTTGGCATTCTAACTCTTTTGCTTGTTTGCCTATAGGTGTGCTTGGAAGCAATCTAAGTTTTGAAGAAAGGGAGCTAAAGCTTAGGCTAAGGAACACTCTTCTGTTTGGAACCTCAAATCCAAGTTCCGCCTTATCACTTCACCTCTACTTCTAAAGCCTCATTCTTTTGAGGAGTTGTAACCGCCATTCACCTCGAGGCTTTAAGCCTTTACTTTGTAAACATCTCACAAGTAATTTTATTTTTTATTTTTTAAATCTTACACTTGTAACTTTGGGAAAGAGCAAATTTAAAACGGATATTGTAAGCTCTTCCCAATCCCCTCATTTCTATAAGAGGGCCTCATTTTCATTAATAAAGAGCTAACTGTTCTTGAGGGAGCTTGGGAAGTTTTTCCCATGGTATCTCACCTACTCATTTAGAGGGAGGAAATCTTCTTGAGTGGGTAACTTTCTTTTGCTTAGTTTTTCTTTTAATTTTCTCAAACTACATCACTTGCATTCATCATTTCGTTTGCTAATCTAGTCTAGTTGCATGTGAATAACTCATATGTTCATCTCGTTAATTGCTTAGATCACACAGTCATTTAAATTTCCTAATTTGCAATCTCATTTGCCATCACTTATGTTTTGTGATCTACTCCTCATTTGGATAAGTTTCACAATATACTACAAGTAAAGAAGCATAGCACTTGCAAATTCATTTCCATATCATTTAGGCATTTCACTTTGCATGCTAGACTTGCGTCTCTAAAAATTAACCTCCAACTTAAGTTGGTTGTATAGACATTAGGGACCCTCCACCCCTATGGACTCCTCATCGTGAGATCCGAATTTCGGGCGAGGGTGAGGTCTGGGGACAGGAGTTCAATTGTAACATTGCTTTAGAACTAATTAATAAAATAAACCAAGAGCACTATCTCATCACATTTACATTGCAAAGTTCCAAAATTTTCTTTTGCTATCTTGATGGTCTAAAGATTCCCGTGCAAATATCATCTCAAGAAGCACTTTGATGCAAGCATATTCCTTAAATTTTGCAACAAGTTGAATTCTATGGTACTTGGAAATTTGCTTCTACATACAATTTCAATGCAGGTTTTAATGATCATTATGCTCATGGATAATTGATATATCTCGTTTCATTGGCAAATAACCTTATTTGGTGTTGCAAATTTAATTGCATATTGTGATCTTGGTCTAACACTTCCTTTGTGGGATTATTGTCATTATATCTTGATTTTTATTGTTGAGCAAGCATTTGTTATCTACTTTAAAGCACTGGTCTATATTTTGAACATGTCATTGAATATTGCTCATATACTTATATGCTTGTTTACATATTGGAAATCGAGTCATCTTTGATAAGTAATTCCTTCTAATCAATTCTCCTAGAAATCTCACATCTTTAACTTAGTTTTCCTTTAGGGACCACCCCCTTAGCTAACCTAGGAGATAGCTTAAACGGAGAGAGTTGGGAATAGGTGACAACCCCTTCTCTGAGTTCCTTGCCACCAACCACACCTGTGGGGTTGAAGGCTTTTCCCACTAACTGTAGGTAGGTGTAGGCGGCAAGCGATTAACATCTTTTGGCGCCGTTGCCGGGGACAAGTCTTCTTGTACCTGGGAAAACGACTAACTTTTAGTTTTGGCATATTTGAATTTTAGATTTAGATTCTTGCTCAAGTCGTGACTCCACTCAATCCTAATTTTGCAAGAGTCTCTACTAGGAGAAATTCAAGTGGTCTAGTTAGCCCCTCTCCTGATCCTGAAAGGGTTTTTAGAGAGAGGTTAAATAGACTTTCTCATAGTAGAGCTCTTGCTAGTCTTGGGCCAAAGGCTATTTCTGACATTCATTTGTTGTTTCAAGGACAAGTTGAGCCTAACATCATGAATGATCTTTTTGCTCCTTGTAACTTTAATAACATTAATGGCTATCCTCACAATATCCCTGACAAGGCTATTGAAAAGTTGCCTTCTTTTCAAGGTAACAATGCCATTAGCGTTGCATCACATGTGAAGAACTTTAATGTTTGCATCTTTAAGTGGTGTAACGTTGCTAACTATGAGGATGTAAAGATGAGGCTTTTTGTTCTCTCTTTGGAAGAGGATGCTCTTGATTGGTTCACTGAGCAACCTGCTAACTCATATGATTCTTTACAAGCGATTGTTAATGCTTTCATGGGAAAGTATGGAGAGAGAAGAGAGAATAGTCATTTGATTAGTGCCATTAGCACCATGAAGAAGAAAGAAAATGAAACCATGGAGGAGTTTAACAAGAGATTCAATGAATTGGTTAAAAGCATGCTTGCAACTATAAAACCTCCGGATGAATTTCTCTTATGCTCATATTTAGATGCTTTTGGTGTGGATACCGCTTATGAATTGAGGAGGAAGGAACCTACAACTTTGGGTATAGCTCAAACGGAAGCCTTGAAAATGGAGAGGGCTAGAAAGCAATCAAGAAAATCTGAGATTCCTGGTTACACTAGAGGGCCATCGAAATCAAATGATTCCAAAGGCAAAGGTAAGGAAGAGCCTACCCATGATCCTATTAAGGAGTTAACCCATCTCATCAAGACTATGGAAGCGAATCACACGAATCAAATGAATGCTATCCAAAATCGGTTGGTGGCCATGGAAAAGAATCAGGCGGGGAGATTCCCAAATCGAGGAAATGATAGATGGCAGAAGAGGGGTCCCCCTAATGAACATAGGCCACCAAATCCGCTTGAGTCTACTAACTTAGTTGATGATTCAATGCCTTATTGTAGACCATGTGATGACTTACATGATGAACTCACTTGTCCTTACACAAAAAGGATCTTAGATGGTGAAATGGCTGGAACAAGTGAACAAATCAATGTAGTTGGAAAAGAGCATCATTTGTCCTTGGATAATTGGATGGGAGTTATGGAAAATAGTCAAAAGATAAGTCAGAAGTCCCCATCCTCCTATAGTGTGAATAATTTTGAAGAGTTGGATAGGATCACCGAGTTGTATGGAGAGAAGCCTTCATCAAATCAGATTTTAGAGATAGCCAAGGATAAAGAAAGGGCAAGAAACAAGGAAATAAATCAAAATGCCCATAAAACTTTCACTCCACCTACATCTAAGTTAAATATTGATTTGGGAGGATGGATAAATAATTCAAAGATTTTGGTACCTGTGACTGAAATCATGAAGATTCCCTCCCAAAGATATAAGTTGTTGAAAGCCATTGATGCCCCTAATGGAAAAGAAATGTCAAATTTTTCTAAAGATAGATATGAGGATGCCCCTATCACTTTGCAAAGTAGTGATATGTGTAGAGATAACAGAGACCATCAGCGATTTTTCATCACTATGTTGGTCAATGGAATGCTTTTGCACAATTGTATGTTTGATTCTGGAGCATCATCGTGTGTCATGACTAAGAAAGTCATGAATCAGTTAAACCTGAGGGTTTCTAGACCTTACCACAACATTTGTGCTATGGATTCGAAAATTATTGAGGTTTGTGGTTTGATAAAGGATCTTCAAGTCCACTTGGCAGTTCATCCTGATATTATGATCACCATGGATATTGTGGTAATTGATGTGCCTGATGCATGGGGGATGTTATTGTCTAGAAAGTGGGGAGCTGATATAGGGGGTAGTTTGCAAATGGATTTAAGTTATGCTACCATCCCTAATAGTGAGGGCATCATGGTTAGGTTGGATAGGGAATTGGAGAGAAAGTTTCACGTGGAAAATCCCAAGGAGCCTCATAATGAAATTGTGTATGAATCTGATGACTTGGGAAACTATGCTATCTTGGCTAATTCTATTGCTCCTTTGGAGAAGGAGGTGGAAATTAAGAAGGATTGGGTATGGCACATGAATTTTGATGGTGCCCATTCAAGGTTTGGTAAGGGTGCCGAAATTGTCTTTAGTATTTACCTCCCCCCTTGGTCATATATTCAAGTTTGCCTTTAGGTTGGAATTTGATGCAACTAACAATGTAGCGGAGTATGAAGCTTTGTTGTTAGGTCTAGAGTTGGCAAAGACTTGAACATTAAGATGCTTAGTATCAAGGGGGATTCTGATCTAGTCATTCTTCAAACAAAGAATAAATTTGCATGTAAGAATGATAGATTAAAGAAGTATCGAAATGCTGTCTGGGATAGCATGGAATATTTTGACGCATTAGATCTTCAAGCGATTCCGAGAGAAGGAAATAAACAAGCTGGTGAGTTGGCTGTTGCTGCATCTACCTTACAGCTTGGAGAGAACTTGATGGATGATAAGGTCAAGATGGAGGTTATTTTTAGACCATCGGTTCCTGATAATGTTGAGCATTGGCAAATCTTTAATGAAGAAAACCAAGTGATTCGTTTTTTAAATAATATGGAAGAATTCTCTGGTTTCAAGGTTGGCTACAAGGAAGAGGGTTGTGAATATGAGGAGTGTAATGTTGTGTCAAATCCCACTCCTAGGGATCGTATAGCCATGGAACAAATGTTTGACAGACATGATGTTGTAAAGAGAAAAGAGGATAAGAAAATTGACCCAGGGGAATTTATTGAAGTAAACATTGGTACCTCTCATGACCCAAAGATTATCAAAATAGGGAAGGGCACCACCGAGGAGGAAAGGAAAAAATTAATAAATTTACTTCAAGAATATAGGGATGTTTTGGCCTTTTCATATGAGGAGTTAAAAGGGTATAGGGAGGATGTTATGGAGCATACAATCCCGCTTAAGGATGAAAATGCCAAACCGTTCAGGCAAAAACTTAGGCAAATAAATCCTAAGTTAGCCCCCTTGGTGCAAAAGGAGTTGCAAAAGATGCTTCAAGCTGGAATTATAGCTCACACTAGGCATTCCACATGGTGCTCAAACTTGGTTATTGTGAGAAAAAAGAACGGATCAATCAGGCTATGTGTAGATTTTCGAAATCTTAATTTAGCTTGTAAAAGGGATGATTACCCTTTACCCAATATGGAAACATTGCTGCAAAGGGTAACGGGGTCTGGAATGATGTCTTTGTTAGATGGATTTTCAGGATATAACCAAGTCACGGTGAAGAAAGAAGACAAGCATAAGACAACATTCACCACACCCTGGGGTACTTTTGAATATTTAAGGATGCCTTTTGGATTGACAAATGCTGGAGCAACTTTTCAAAGGGCTATGGACTATGCCTTTAAGGGTCTAATTGGGAAATTCATTGAGATTTATCAAGATGACTTAACTGTCTTTTCTAAAAATGGAATTTCTCATATTAGCCATTTAAGGCAGATATTTAACAGGTGTAGAGAGTATGGGATATCTTTAAATCCTGCTAAATCTATTTTTGGAGTGACTGAAGGGAAGTTGCTGGGTCACATCATCTCGAAGGATGGAATCAAGATTGACCCTGAGAGAGTTGAGGCAATTCAAAAGATTCCTCTGCCTCACAATATCAAAACCCTTCAATCCTTCTTAGGAAAGATCAATTTCCTCAGGCGGTTCATTCCAAATTATGCTGAAATTGCTAAACCCATTCAAACCCTTTTAAAGAAAGATGTTAAGTTTTTCTGGGGAAAAGAGGGGAGAATAGGTTTTCAGGAAATTAAGGATTCTATTGGTAAGGCACCTGTTCTAGTGAGCCCTGATTATTCGAAGGATTTTTTGATTTTCTCTTTTGCATCTGAAGATACTATTGCTGGAGTGTTGCTGCAAAAGAACAATGAAGGGTATGAACAACCTATTGCTTTCATGAGTAGATCACTTCAAGGTTCTGAGCTGAAGTATAGCACCTTGGAAAAGCAGGCTTATGCCTTAGTCAAGTCCCTTAAGCAATTTAGAGTTTATGTGGGGTATTCAAGAATAATCGCATATGTCCCTCACTCTGCAGTAAAGGATATCTTAACTCAAGCTGATTGCTTAGGAACTCGAGCTAGATGGGTCTCCAAAATTCAAGAATACGATCTAGATATTAGACCTACCAAGCTGGTAAAAGGCCAGGGATTGGCTAAGATCTTGACTGAGGGGAATGAGAAAGCGTTAGGAATGATTTGTCAAAATGATCTGCAATTAACCTCATCGGAACTTCAAAGATTGACTCAACTAGAATGGTATAAAGACATTATCTATTACTTGCAAAATTTGTCATGTCCTGACCATTTAGTTGGCCATAAAAGAAGAGCGTTAAGGCTTAGGGCAACTAAGTATTGCATTATGAAGGATGGTCTGGGTTGGAGAAATCCGGAGGGGGTAATACTTAGATGTGTTGATGAAGCTGAGGCCAAAATGCTTCTATCTGAGTTTCATTCAGGATTTTGTGGAGGACATTATGCTGCTAAGACTACTACCCATAAAATCTTGAGAGCTGGTTATTTTTGGCCTTCTATTTTTGGCGATGTGCACAAGTATGTTAGAGGTTGCCAAGCTTGTCAGCTTTTCACTGGGAAGCAAAAGTTAGCTTCTTTGCCTCTTCAGCCTGTGGTCGTGGAAGCTCCCTTTCAACATTGGGGGGTTGACTTTATAGGGAAGTTTAATGAAAATTCTAGTAATGGCTACTCGTGGATTTTAACTGCCACTGATTATTTTACTAAATGGGTAGAAGCCATCCCTACAAGACACGCCACCGACAAAGTAGTGATGGATTTTCTTGAAGATAGGATTATCACTCGTTTTGGTGTCCCTGCTAAAATTACTACGGATAATGCCAAGGCTTTTAGCTCTGCCGAATTCTCATCTTTCTGCTTTAAGTATGGCATTGTCTTATCCCATTCATCAAACTACTATACTCAAGGTAATGGTCTAGCCGAGTCTAGCAATAAAAATTTGATAACCATAATCAAGAAGATAGTAGGGGATAATAAGAGAGCATGGGATAGCAAAATTAAATATGCTTTATGGGCTGATAGGATTACAAAGAAGAGTTCTACTGGAAAGAGTCCCTTTGAACTAGTATATGGCTTGGACGTTACCCTGCCCGTGCATTTGAGACTCCCAGCTTACCAATTGCTACAAAGTTTTACATCTGATAAGGATGCTGTGCAACATAGGATTGATCAAATTGTAGAATTGGATGAAACTAGGAGAAGAGCCTTTGAAAATTGTTGTAAAAATCAATCTAAGGTAAAAAGAAATTTTGATAAATCATCTAGGAATAGAGTTTTTTCTAACGGTGATATGGTTTTACTTTGGGATCACAGGAATGAAAAGCCAGGTAATCATGGTAAGTTTGACAGTTTATGGCTTGGACCGTATATCATCAGAGAAGCAGCGGGACAAAATTCCTACCATTTGAGCACCTTGGACGGAGAATCACTAGAGTTACCTGTAAATGGCCAACTGCTCAAGATGTTCCACAAAGAAAACATTTGATGCCATAGGGCATCCTTTTGTATCATATTTCTAACTTTATCCCTTGTCAATTTTGTTTAAATAGATTTCTTTCTTGAATAAATTTGTTATTTCATGCTCTTAGAAAAAAATTTCCATTTATGTACTTGATTTTATTTGATGTTAGTTTGAATGGATACTGCTAATATATATCTTTGGTCGGTGGATGCAGATTCCAGGTTCTTGCACACTATCACTTCATATCTAGCACGCATCCCCATATGGAGCCAAATGTTGACCACTGGAGTGGCACCTGATGATAATGTGAAGACTCCATGCCCAAGGATGAACCAGAAGACACTTGTGCCAGCAGATATCATCAGATATCATCATGTTCAACAGAGTTTTTAAACTCTACTTCTTCTTCTCATCACTTTCTTCTTTAGTCTTCAGATTCCGCAGCCCTTCGGGGATATTGTATAAATGTCACTAGCATGATGAATAAAGCCTTGTAACAGGCCTAGGATGTCGGGACTCGATCAGCAAGCGAGTACACCTTGGAGTGTTTTTTTTACTTGGTTAATTATTCCTTCTTTTTAGCGGCGAATAATTTTCTAGGTTTTTCACTCATTGCATTACCCAGCCAGGAGGTGACAGCAGGTTCATTCATATCTTAGTGTCTAGAGTCTGTGTATGTTACCATGCTAGGTCATCTCTGAAATTTCGCGGAATTTGACTAGGTCTAAGTAGGATTTTTTAATAATTAAAAATTTCCTGCAAAATGGGAATTTTTAATTAATTTCTATATAATGATGTAAATAAGTGGCGTTAGGAAATGTCTGGGGCGTGTGACTACTCGAAAATCATCCTCAGAGACTTAGCATTATCCTACAACCCACTTTGAGGGTCAAAAAACAACTTATGGTCCCTCAAAAACTGATTTTTCTAATGTCAGTGGCAAAAAATGAGAAAAAATTAATAATTGGAAAAATTGAGAAAATTTTCCAAAGTCAGAATAAGTCAAAATTTTGACATGGCAGATTGAGGGTAAGTAAAAAGTGATGTGGCAAGCATGTGGGGCCCACCATAAGGTACAACTCAAGTTAGAGTCAAAGTTTCAAGTGGCAAGTCAAATGGAAGTCAAAAGTGTCACGTATGGGTGAAAGTTCACCTTGGATAATATTATGAATTGAAAAATTGATGGGGCATATTCTAAGTCTAAACATTAATAAAGTGGGTGGGGATTGGACCCCACCTCACTCCTCATATAAGCTACGTAGGAGGACATCCAAACAGCCATACGCACATGCCCATACAAACTTCCAAAAATGAAGTCTACGCTGCCATGTGAACCGGCAAAGGTTTATAATTAAAATTGGTTGGAGTGTGTCTCCACATATACGCTGCCAGCCTCCACGTACCAGACAGCTCATTTTAAAATAAAATAAAATAAAAACTCCACGCTGGCAAGTGATACACAAATATGATATGTCATTTTCCCATAGTTGGCCGCAGATTGGGTTGGCAAATCTGAAAGATGAGTTAACAGCAGATTTATGAGGAGATTTCCTTCCCTTATGCTTCATATTTGGGCACTTGTACACAGGTTCTATACGCAGCAAACTAAGAAACAGCGTACACACAGTTAATTAGCAGTCTACTCCAGCATGTACGCATTGATTAGAGGCAGCCAATCAAAAGCTAATACACAGATTCGTTTGGAGCGGTGGTTAGTAGTTAATATGCAGCAGTTAAGGATCAGCTTTATGGAAAGTTGTGTGAGTCAATAAATATGCACAGGCAGTTAGAAGTGTACGCTGCTCCATTTGGAAGCCACCTACAGCAGTTCACAACAGTCACCTACAGCAGTTGGTTCCACTTGGACAATTCTTATGCTACTTGTGCAAATTCGTTTTGCATTGGGATTATCTCCTTTCTCCACTTGTCATTCATGTTTTCATTGGGATTTGCTCCCGTAGTTCTATTTAAATGAGCCTTGGGCTCTCATTGTAACAGTGGATTTTTGAAGCTTGTGCTTATTGTTATTATGCCGAAATTGTTATTGAGCTGAATAAAGAAAAGTCTTTGGGGTTGCTAGCTTCTCTTGTGGTGCATTCTTTGGTTGATGAGGTATACTTGTTTCATTTGATATTGTTATTTATCGCAATCTAGTTGTTTTTCTTTGCATTTGCTTGAAGGCACTATTGTCTAGGGAGGGGAGATTTGTAGCTATCTCAGATCTCCTTTGGACTTGGTATGTTTTGTGCTCTTGTTGTAGCTTGTTATTTTCGATGAAATGACAAGCTCAACGTGGCCTCTATATGCCAAGTTTCTTTTGCACTAATAATTGGTTTGCAAATTGGTGTGTTCAAAGGACAGGTTGCCAAGTCCATTGGAGTGTGAAGATTTTTTTCGATTCGAATAAGTCAGCTCCAAGGATATCAGAGGTCTCATAAGTTGTTCAAGCCAACAATCTCATAAGACATCAAGAGATTTATCTAAAAGGGGGTTTCATGAGCCTTTTGCTTCTATTCCATCTCTAAAAAAAATCTCATATATTTCTTCTCTCATTTGTGCACATACCTATTTTATCTAGCATTTGAGGCTAAGTTGTTGGGTTTAAAGCCTAATTCTCACTCACTAAATCAACTTTTTTCAAGCTGTTCTTAGTGAGGGAATTTGTAACATAAAGTGTATTTTATACTTGCATTGAGTTTCTAACTATTTCTTTGGCATTCTAACTCTTTTGCTTGTTTGCCTATAGGTGTGCTTGGAAGCAATCTAAGTTTTGAAGAAAGGGAGCTAAAGCTTAGGCTAAGGAACACTCTTCCGTTTGGAACCTCAAATCCAAGTTCCGCCTTATCACTTCCCCTCTACTTCTAAAGCCTCATTCTTTTGAGGAGTTGTAACCGCCATTCACCTCAAGGCTTTAAGCCTTTACTTTGTAAACATCTCACAAGTAATTTTAATTTTTTTAAATCTTACACTTGTAACTTTGGGAAAGAGCAAATTTAAAACGGATATTGTAAGCTCTTCCCAATCCCCTCATTTCTATAAGAGGGCCTCATTTTCATTAATAAAGAGCTAACTGTTCATGAGGGAGCTTGGGAAGTTTTTCCCATGGTATCTCACCTACTCATCTAGAGGGAGGAAATCTCCTTGAGTGGGTAACTTTATTTTGCTTAGTTTTTCTTTTAATTTTCTCAAACTAAATCACTTGCATTCATCATTTCATTTGCTAATCTAATTTAGTTGCATATGAGTAACTCATATTTTCATTTCATTAATTGCTTAGATCACATAGTCCTCTAAGTTTCCTAGTTTGCAATCTCATTTGCCATCACTTACTTATGTTTTGTGATCTATTTCTCATTGGATAAGTTTCACAATATGCTACAAGTAAAGAAGCATAGCATTTCAATTTATGGCAACTTGAGTTATTCTAACTATGAAGCATATTTAATTGAATCATCTTCATCTTTTACATAGCACTTGCAAACTCATTTCCATATCATTTAGGCATTTCACTTTGCATGCTAGACTTGCGTCTCTAAAAATTAACCTCCAACTTAAGTTGGTTGTATAGACATTAGGGATCCTCCACCCCTATGGACTCCTCATTGTGAGATCCGAATTTCGGGCGAGGGTGAGGTCTGGGGACAGGAGTTCAATTGTAACATTGCTTTAGAACTAATTAATAAAATAAACCAAGAGCACTATCTCATCACATTTACTTGCAAAGTTCCCAAATTTTTGCTATCTTGATGGTCTAAAGATTCACGTGCAAATATTATCTCAAGAAGCACTTTGATGCAGGCATTTTTTCCTTAAATTTTGCAACAAGTTTAATTCTATGGTACTTGGAAATTTGCTTCTACATACAATTTCATTGCATGTTGTCATTTTAATGATCATTATGCTTATGGATAATTGATATATCTCGTTTCATTGGCAAATACCCTTGTTGTCTTTGCAATTGACCACTGTTGTGATCTTGGTCTAACACTTCCTTTGTGGGATTATTGTCATTATATCTTGATTTTTATTGTTGAGCAAGCATTTGTTATCTACTTTAAAGCACTGGTCTATATTTTGAACATGTCATTGAATATTGCTCATATACTTATATGCTTGTTTACATATTGGAAATCAAGTCATCTTTGATA
>JAXQQM020087326.1:0-30261 GCA_034641835.2 Pinus albicaulis | reverse complement strand
TTTTCCCCTACTCACCAAGCGCCTCAAGCAATGGTGATTTTAAATTCCCTTTCTAGGCTATTAGATAAATCAAATATTTCAGTTTCTTGGATGGTAATGCATAAAGAGTTGTCAAAACCCTGTTTACATTTCCAAACCCTGATTCTAGTTTTCAATCAAACACCTAATCCAAAAAGATATCCCAATAGGTCATTATAGGGTCTCCTAGGTTATGCATTTCTTTGGTTTCCTAAACTCACTATGTTCACAGGTGCTCAAAGGTGAAATAAAATGAAAATAAGGTGAGCTCATGAATGCCCAAAGGGTGTCAAAATTCCTTGAAGGAAGGAACTCCTAGATCAGAGCATAGAGTCTAAAAAAAGACAGTTTGACTATGTTAAAGCATTTCTGCAGGAATTCTTTATCATAGTTATCAGCAAAAGAAAGACAGGGTAAGAGGCTAAAAATCCTCAAGGGCATCCACATCAGAAGAGGAGAAAAATGCTTAAGTTCACAAAGAGAATCATGAAGACAGAGATACATAAGCACAACTGTGCATGGATTAAGGATTCATTGAAGCAAGAAATCATAGTGAGAAACCTCCTCGATGACAGCAGGCAAAGATTAAAAAATAATGATAGGGAATGACTTATAAGTCTTATTTTAGGCACACTTTTTCACCACACCAAAAAGATAGATTGAAAAAGTATCAGGGTGAAGGAGGCAAAACTATCATGAACAGTCAATATCCATGCAAAAGGTCAAAAATGACAGGGAAGCATCATCGCCACCAAGCCTAACATCAAAGCTTCTAGGTATGATAAATAAGAAAAGGAAAAAGGCCCTTAAAATCTAGAAGTCTAAAAAGGTAGGGAAAGGTGACCTAAAGGTCATAAAACTCCATTAAAGATCAGAAGGTTTTTAGAGGACATTTGAAAGGATGCCCACCATGGTTGAAATTAGATAGAAGGGTTTTTATTTTGTCACTGCACCAAAGGGATAAAATTCTGAAGAGTATCAGTATGAAGGAGCCAAAAAACTATCAAGAACAATCAATATTCATCAAAATGGTCAAAGAGGGAAAACAGAAGGTCAAAATTTCCAAATAGCACATCAAGAAAATCATGAGTTTGCTTATGAAAGTGACATAAGTTTCCAATATTTCGAAAATGACCAAGAAGCCAAAATACTGTGTTATGACACCTACAGTAGATTAGAAGTGGTCAATGAAAACACATCAGGCAAGGTGTATAGCCTTTGGCAAAGCATCCATATAATTTTCAAAAGCACTAAGAGGGAAAAGTGTTAAGTTCTCAAATAAATTACTAAAAGGCCATTTTTAATGTTTAAAGTCATCCCCAGCACAGAAGAAAGAAATATCAGTGAAAGGAAAAAAGACCAAAAGTGAACATTAGTCAAGATGGGTTTTCATTTCTAATTTTTCCTAAGGGTATAAAAAGCCTAGAGTTATCATTCAAACACCATTTTGTCATTTTGAAAAAGGAGCAAGAGGAGTTCAGATATTTTCAAGGTTTCTAGTAGAGTTTTCAGGCAAAAAACTGATTGTGCTGCACTCCTGAAAGGCCACGCTACGCGCCTGTACATTTTTCAATAGGGCACTGTGCACCTGTGTAGCAGCACTACGCGCCTGTGTAGCCACTCCGCGTTCAGGAGGAACCCGATACCTTGCCACCGTTCAGGATTCGCCTGATACTGCCTGCAGAGACCGCTCGAGCGATGTGCTCCTTGGCGTGCAACATGCAACAACCACTCGACAACGCGTGCATAGGTGCTCGACACTTTGCTCCTATGCGTTCAGGGCTGCCAGCCACCTGACACCTCGTGCAGAGGCCACCCGTGCTACACACCTGGGCATGCACAAGCTACCCGACCTTGCTTGTAGAGGCCGCCTGACTATGCGTACAAGGTTTGCTGCGCTACGCTCCTGCTGCCCGACAGGATGTGCATAAAGTGCCCGACTGGCCCATGTTGCATTCCTGTGACCTTTTTTAGCTATAAGGTTTTGAAGGTATTTTGTTTTTCCCTCTTTTTTCATATTGTCTAAAGATGAAATACATAAAATTGTGAAGGGTAAACTTAAAGGGAATTTGGTAAAACCCTAAGGAAGGAGGAAAACACCTAATTCCATGCTAAACAACTCCCTTGTTCAAAGGGCACCCATCCATTTACATGCTAAGAGCACACTAAGGCCCAAATTGTTTTCCTTCATTCTTCTTTCCCCTTCATTTTTCAGTCATCACCTATCTCATCCTCATCTCACTTGCCCTCTCCATATCATCTCCCAAGTAGATCAGGGTTTGTTTTCAAAGACAAGGGTAAAAGAAAAAATGCTTTGAGAAGGTAGTGTTGATAGTGGTGAGAGAGGCCAAAGGCCTAGAGAACATTAGAGGAAGGGTGGGAAAGAAAATATGTTTGAGCCTATAAACACTAAAGAATTGATAGCCTCTCCTACTATAGTTTCATATTTCCAAGAAGTAGGATGCTATGAGTTCTGTGAGAAAGCGCAGAGAGTCCAAAGTCACCCTCAATTGACCAAACTTTTTGTCCTTAACCTCCATGAACAACATATACATCTAGCTAGAGTGAATTTGAGCTGACCACCTTGAATGCAATCTCTATGGCCACTAGAATACCTTGCATGGGGGAAAAATGGTTCAAACAGGTGTATCTGGACCTAAGCCATTATCAGCCCTTCTTAAAACCAAGTTTCCAAGCTAATTGCAAGACCATTTTCCCCTTTTCTCATTTGTTGGACATATATGCTCCTTTGATGAAGATCATTATGAAACACTTCACCTATGAGGGTAGGTTTTCTAGGATCTACTCCTACCACATAAGACTACTCATGCATTTTACTAAGGCCAAACTACTCAATTTTCCCTACTACCTTTGTAAAAGTATTGATAAAATGTCATCCATTGTGCAAAAAAGGCCTCCCTCCCAACAAATGTCAATTATTTTCCACCATTCCCTCATCAAAATGATTATCTTACACCAATTAGAGCAACAAGGCATCCCATGGGAAGTTTTCATCGCCCATGGTGTTTTCCCAAGTCCATAGCCCCTTCCTCTACGAATTTTACCATCATCATCTTGACTTCCTCCTCCCACACCTCCATCACCCTCCACAGACCATGATTCATCTTGTTCACATGAATCCTCTCCCCAAACAAACCTCCCTATTTCACCTTCCCCTAAAGCCTCAGAACATGAAGAAAGCAGTGACAAGGAGGAAGATGACAGTCAAGAAGAAAATGACAGTCAAGGAGAAGAAACAAGCGATGAAGGGGAAGAAAATGAGAGTGAAGAAAGTGAAAATGATGGAGAAGATACCAAGGACAATGAAGAAGAGGCAGATGAAAGCAGTAAATGAGACAGTGACAAAAGCAGTGGGCTAAATGATGAAGAAGGTAACAAAGAAAATAATGATGACAAAGAGGAAGAAAACAATGACCAAGATGAACATGGCAGTCATGAAGAAAGTGATGACCAAGATGAGCATGGAAGTCATGAATAAATTGATGACCAAGATGAACATGGAAGTCATGAAGAAAGTGATGACAAAGAGGAAGATGTAAGTGAAGAAAGTGATGAAAAAGAGGTTGATGAAGAAGAAAGTAGTGACAAAAGTAGTGAAACAAAAAGTGAACAAGAAGGAAAAAGCAGTGAGCTAAATGAGGATGAGGAAGTCAATGACAACCCAAGTACAAAGGTAGATTTTGATGAGCAGAATGATGAAGGTAAAGAAGAAAAAAGTGAGCCAAATAGCAGTGATAAAAGAAGCAATGACAAAGATAAAGATAGAAGTCAAGAAGAGACATAGTTTGAAGGTAATTGCAGTGGACAAGACAAAGAAGACAGTGAGTATAAAAGTCAAGAAAACTCACGTAATGAGGAAGAAAGTGAAAATAAAAGTAAAGGAGAGGCTAATGAAAGTGCCTCTAACAGTGACCCCATAGAAAATACAAGCAGTAATAAGGAGGCAGAGTTTGAAAGTGAGTACAATGGGCCAAATAATGAAGAGGAGGACAATCATGAAGATACATATGTACAAAGCAATGATGAAGACACCTCTAATATTCAAAATATAGAGGATGAAAATTATGAAGATCTTGACAGTGATAATAGCATGAGAGAAAATGAAAATTCCTCTCAAGAAGGCAGTTAACGACAAAGTAAGGAAGACACGCATACATAAAACATCAATGAGAAGACAAACAACCCTAAGGTCACCAATGATCAAGGTATTCAAGTGAAACATGTTAAAATTTGTACTCTCACTTACCAAAGAGGATCAAGGAAAGTGTTTTATGCCTCTAAAAGGCAAGGGACCTTGGAGTCTACTTCAGCTCAACTATTGGACAAAGGTAAGCAAAAAGTGAAAGAAGAAGAGGAAGATCATGAAAAAGAAAGAGAGTTTGAACTCATTCACATAGAAAGTGATGATGAGAATGAAACAAGAATTTCAAACTCCCTCCTCCAAGACAGGAATGCACAAATCAAGGACTTGGAGGCTGAATTAGAAAGAGCAAAGGATGTCATTCACTTTTATCAGATGCAAAACAAGCAAATGAGTGCTCAACAAGCCATCCATGAAACAAGAAAACTCAGGTACCGGAAAGAGGCTCAAAGGGCACAGGTGAAGTTTGCAAAATTCATGGGAACTTATTAGGAGAGTAGTGATGAGGAGGGTCAAACTAGAAGGAGACCTAGAACTATGGGTGTAAGGAAATCATTGGCAAAGCAGAGAGAAGAAGAATCAACCGAAGCGGAAACACTTTCTCTCCAAGAACTCCTTACACTGGAAATTGAACATGATAGGGAATAATGGCTTGAGAGGGCTAACATACACCTTGAAACCAAGATGGAGAAGGCCAATAGAGACTTGGATCTACAAGGAATAATGGCTAAGCATTATGCTCAAAGAGAACAATTTGCCAGGCAAGAACTCAAAAGGGCCAAAATTGAGATCCAAGCACTAAAGGAGGAAAATGACCAAGCTAGCCTTGGTATTTTTGCTCAAGCTTTTCTACAGGTCTTCCAGGACCCATGAGGCACTTATCTAACAAATTTGGGAGAAATTGAACAAGTTTTTGTTTTTTGCAAATTTTGAGGCTAGGAGCGCAACACACCTGGTGCTATGCTCTTTTTCAGGGCATCTTCACGAGAAAATCCTTGAATTTTTGGATTCCTCATCATGAGATGAGCATGCTCACCAATTTTCAGATCAATTGGAGTTGTTTTGGTCCTCCAAAAGGGTCAAAAACCCCCAATTTTTCACCATTCTGCCTGCTTTTGAGGACATGTGCTGCGCTCCTGCCAGTGTTGTAATTTTCAATTTTTGGACAGGTTTTAGAGGTCATATCAGAAAAAAACTAATAGATATGGAAATTAGACTTCAAGGGCTTTCCAACAAGCCATCATGGAGCCTTATCCGATATTGGGAAGGCCTTCAAAACATTGCTGTTAGAAGACCTATTTTTCCTGTTCCTGTGCTACGCTCCTGGCATGCAAATTCCAATTTGACACACAGTGCTACACTCCTATGGTTGACAATTCAGAATGTGCATTTGGAAATTTTTTGTAGGCTTCTCATAGCCTAAAGGTCAATTTAATTGCTAAAAATGGCCGGAAAGTTATTTATTTTAGATATTTTTG
Source organism: Pinus albicaulis (assembly GCA_034641835.2). Lineage (NCBI taxonomy): Eukaryota > Viridiplantae > Streptophyta > Pinopsida > Pinales > Pinaceae > Pinus > Pinus albicaulis. Next base: position 24,603 of record JAXQQM020087326.1, on the reverse strand, counting down.
TGCCTTGGGCCTTGCAAGGCCTCAAGGACAATATAGATACTTCTGATTAGCCAATAGACTTCAAGATTCTCTATTAGGCTTTCCTCCTCCTTGATTGTTATATAAGGCAAGAGGATTCATTTTAATAGTGGGCTTTTGATGTGTTTAAGAGAAATACATGGTTTTTGGAAGTTGAAGAACAATTTAGTGTTGTGGAGCTTGTGGATGATTTGCCTTGGTTGATAATGATGAAGGCTTGCTTACAAGATTCCTGAGTTTAGTTAATGGTGATGTATATCTTATTTTTCCATGCTTTTATTGTTTATCATATGTCCATCTTTCTATATTGAAATAGCTCAGAAGAGTATAGGATGAGAAATGTTGTTTGAGGCACCTCAGTCTTCCTATTTGCTATTGTCTTCATGTTTTCCTTTGATGGGTTAGTTTAAGGAATTGTTAGTTGCTCCTTAGGCCCACCAAAGCTTGTCTATTTCATTATTGGATTAATATGCTAGTTTACAAACATGATTCATGGTAAGCCTTCTTGTTTTGCGCTATCTAAACTCTGTCTTGAAATATCTCTTTAATGTATTGATTGATTAGGTTAAGCCAAAGAGGTCTTGTTTCGATCTTGCCCTTTGTATATGTTTATCAGTTTGCCTCAAATTTCTTTATAGTTTAATGAATGATGTTTAGGTGTTCCCTCTTCATTTATTGATGCTATTTGTCTCTTATATGTTTTCAAATATTGAAAGTAGAATCATTGAAGTTAGATAAGTTGTCTTACTTTCTTTGTTCCACTGGATTGTATGTCTTGAATCTGTATTTGTTTAAATGTATTGTCATTGAGTAAATGCTACGCCCTATCTCATGACCAGTAGCTTTTGTTTATCAATATTTAAGATCTCTCTATTCATATATATTTGACAAAGGATTCTTAATTGCCCTTTTCCCTACCTTGGTTCCCAAACTTAATGTCCATTTCAAGTCACACATAAACTTTAAAGATCCATTAACTACACTATATTTTCCCTGTGATGTACCCTGATTCATTATTGAGATATCAATGACTTCTTAGACTCCATAGCCCCATTGATTTGATACCCTCTCACTCCACCTATCCTACTTGATCATCTTACCCCAACCAAAATAAACAACAAACCTAAACTTAACAACTAGCCTAAAATCAAACACTTAAAGAGAACAAGTTCACATCCTTCGAATAATAGAGAGAGCCCTGTTTGAGTCCAGGAAGGATAGGTCCTAGGACTCCAAAGACTGGTATGATGTTACCCTGTGCATTTGGTCTACCAATATGCTAAATCACAGGACATCAACAGATCCCAATTCTAGAATGGTAGATTTATAATGAATGGAATTGGCCTCTTGTCTTACTCGTGAGGAATCAAGGGTTGAAGAGACATAAATGGTCATGACTAGGGAAAATAATGAATCACTATGGATCATAGCAAAATTGAGAGCCCCTCATATTGTCACTAGAAACCATAGACTCATTTATGAATACACTATACTGGAACCAATCTACATAGAAAGACAAGACCAATATTTTCTACACTTTGAAGACATTTTTAGGTTACTAGGAACCAATGTCTTACACTCTTGTAAGAGGAGATGACACTCTTTACCAAAAAGCCTAAAAATAAGAGAGTATTACTCTCTATAAAGGTTGAGGAATTCCCTGGAAATGACACCCTTGTATAAATAATAGTTTAGAGGCTGAAGGTCAATTGGATTGGCCTTAAATTAAACCCTCCTTTGTCAATGGGGTTATAAGAAATAAGAGAGCAGGAAGAAGAGCAACACGAATGGGCATAGATAGAGAAGAATGTAGTGTTCCACCCTCAAGGGAGCATTCCATCCGAGATACCTTGGGATGTTAGGGAGGCCACCATGGATATGAATGAGATGCAATTAAGTGGATGAGTTGCTTAGAGAGTGAGAAACACCTTCAGAAGGAGGGTGATGATGGACCTCCTAAATAGGTATAAATCAAGGCCCATATGGCCATCCTTCAACATGAATTTACCTCTATATTTGCATTTGATAACAAATTTTTGGGCTATAATGTGTTTATTAGGGAGATTAAGATATATTTATTATATCTTATGGCCTAACATGATTAATGTGCAGGAAAAAAAATATTTATTGTGCCAAAGTACATTGGAGACCAACTGGAGGAAATGTAGGAAGATCGTTCCCTGCATTAACTCACCAACCAACTCGACTAGCTAGTGGGCAGTTACTACGCTCAGTGGCTCCGAGGATCTCAGAATACTAGATCCACTTTTGTAGGGATTTTTGAGGGAAGCAACCCTCCTTCCAAGGAGGCTTCCCCCTCACTCATTTTTTATAAATAAAGGATCCAAAGAGCTCAATAGGGTTCGAATTTTGGAGGATCATAGTGAATTCTAGATCTAGGAGCTTGTACTTTTCATTTCAGTTTCCATATCATGTACTTGAGAATTTTTTGAGATAAATGAAGAGAATTTTGTTTCCTACAGTTTAAGTGTGTTTCAAAGAGTAGATTTTCCTTAAGTTATGTCGCAACCCAAGCACTCTATTCTCTCTCCCTTGTACATCTTAATTATGAATTTTCCTTTGTTGTACTTAGTTTAACGATAGTTCTTTTTGCAAGATTTATTTATGTAAAATGTTTCCCCTATATATTTTTCACTTATCTCTCTTATAAAGTGTGGTTTTAGACTTTGTATTGGCAAGCCCCAAAAGGTAGGTTTTATTTTCATGCAGTAGTTAGATTTTGGATAATATTCAACACATCCTTTTCTTTCTAGTTTGATTTTATATAATTAGTATTGTTAGCATTCTTTAGATGTTTTTCATATTGAATAATATTATGGTGTGCAAGTAATACTATTGTTTTGCATGGAAGAGCATTGTCATTTTAATTTTTAACCCTACTATCAACACCATCCTTTCATAATCATCAACTTCTTCAAGTGGTCCACATACAAAAAATTCAGGAAAAATTTGTTAGAGGCCATTGTTTTCATTCCATCCTTGTGAAATATGGGCTCCTGAGGAGTACTAAGCTTGAAATAGACTCCCATATATTTCTCCCTCCTTCTACTATCATTACTCACCTTCATATCACCTTCTAATCCTTTAGAATGCTCACAGATTCAGTCCTATAGCAATACAGGGCAATCTTTTAACATCTTGTAGCAATCCTGCAGCACTATGTGGAACCCCTCAAAACTTGACCATAATTATCCTTTAAGATTAAATTTTTCCTCTTATCCCTTAAAAATGTCCCCTATGCCTTGAAACCAAGTTTTAGGAAGATTAGAGACCACTTAGGGCCTTTATTTTCATCCCTGCAATTTATTTGTGTAATTAGGGTTAGTGATTGAGTTCATGAATTTAATAGCACAAGGATAGTTTAAATTCTTATTTCTTGAAGCATTTATTGAGATTTTTCATTATAATAGGATCTCCTTTTAATGAAATAATTTAGGATTGATTTAATGCTATTTAATTTATGCAACTAGACTAGGTTTATTTCTTTGTTATTTATTATTTGCAATAAGTTAGGATTTCTATTCCAAGCATTTTCATTCCCTGCAAGTAGATTAAAATTTCCTTTTATGAAACATTTTCATTGATTACAAGTAGATTATAATTTACTTTTATGCAGCATTTAATTTCTTGCAAGTAGATTTGGATTTCCTTTTTCGCAACATTTTTCCTTCCTACAAAATATATATTCAGTTTGCAAAATGGTCTATGTATACCTTGGTTTGATCCATTGTTTTAGAGTAGCTTAAGTAGAACTTAGCTTTTTGTGCATACAACAATATCACCTCTTAAGTTTGTACGAATCCTAGATTGATAAATTAAAGTTCGTAGCCCTAGGAGTTGCAACATCCTTGTTACAATACCAGAGCTCATCAATAATGTCAATTGGGGTTATCTTGGTGGCACGGTTGTTATCTTCCCCACCTAGGTTCAAATCCCTACTAGTGGCATGATGAGTTATAATTCATTGATAAATATTATTATAATGTCTCTATGCTTATGACTATTGTTGCATTGGATTCAAGCCTTGCGAACTCTTAATTGAGTACCCTTTTGGGTTGGCCTCGTACTATGAACCTCATTCTAGCCCTCATGCTTATATAAAGGTTGATTTCTTTTGTTAGAAAAATAAAAATAAAATTGCAGACATGTTCTCTTTACATTATTTATTGTTGTAATAAATCATCTTTTTATAACATTGTTACCAACTTAACGAGAACTATAACCTCAAAATGAGAACCTTAGTTCAAAAAACCTCTATTTTTGCACAAAACACATGAAAAAAAACACCCCAATACTAAAAGGTGGTGATGTTGCACTACCATATTTTTAAGCATTAAAATTCCAACATTTTCATCCATGGAATTAAAAACCAAAATCATGATCATGGAAAATATCAAAAATTCCAACCATTTTCAACCGTGGATTTAAAATTCAAATAGCATGACTCCGAAAAACCTTAAAATTCTAACATTTTTCAACCATGTAATTAAAGCTAAATATTACGAGCACAAAAACCTTAAAATTTTGGATGTTTTTTAACCATGGCATTGTAAACCAAATATCATGACTAGAAAACACCTTAAAAATCAAAGAGTCATTATACCAAGGGAATTTTTTTTAAAAGGTTAATATATAGCTCTTCTAAGATCTTAATCTAAGACAACTTTAACTAATTTTCAATAGATCACTGGAATTGCAATTTATTAAACTATGAATTATAAAATCATCATTAATATATATAAAATCATGAAAAATGACCTTTAAAAATTTATTTATTTAGTTAAAGGCAAGCAAATTTTAAATGTTAAATAAAAATAATTTATTTATTTATTTAAAAAACGTATTTTCCAAACCAAAAAATTTCAAAAATAAATAAATGATCAAAGATAATAAAAAATGAAAAATTAAGGCAACTAAAAAATCTAAAATGCAGTGAATTAAAAAAAATATTTTAAAAAATAATAATTAATTTAGATATCATTTTTTGGAATTCAATTGCGTTAAGTAAGTCATTCATCTATGACCATTTCCATGAGAGATAGTCGTAACTAACTAATTTCTCATGATTTTCGAATAGTCCACTTAACACTCATTGCATCGGGTGATGCTCACAGGGGAAAAGAAGTGGAATTGAAACTAGTGAAATGAATCACATAGTGTCAATCATCACTTTCGGGACTTGCACCTAGTAACCAAGACTTCCCGGGAGGTCACCCATCTCAGATCGCCACTGGCTCAAGCACATTTACCTGTGGAGTTTTCCCAACAATCAAGCCCACTTAGCTTGCTACCCCATTTGCAAAGCATTAAAAAGTATTGTGCCTCATCAACCATTCAAATAGAGCTCCCTTCACTCTTTGTATTTAAGTATTGAGGGGTTTTTGCAGTGCATTATATTAGATATCATTTTTTGGGATTCAAATGCATTAATTTAGTCATTCATCTATGACCATTTCCATGAGAGGTAGTCGTAACTGACTAATTTCTCATGATTTTAGAGTATTCCACTTAGCACTCATTGCATTGGGTGATGCTCATAGGGGTGAAGAAGTGGGATTGAAACTAGTGAAATGAATCACATAGTGTCAATCATTACTTCTAGGACTTGCACCCAGTAACCAAGAATTCTTGGGAGGTCACCCATCCCAGATCGCCTCTGGCTCAAGCGCGCTAAACTGTGGATTTTTCCTCACAATCAAGCCCACTTAGCTTGCTACCCCATTTTCAAAACCTTCGCAAGTATTGTGTCTCATGAACCATTAAAATTTATCTCCCTTCACTCTTTATATTTAAATATTGAGGGGTTTTCACAATGCATTATATTAGATATCATTTTTTAGGATTAAACTGTGTTAAGTAAGTCATTCATCTATGACCATTTCCATGAGAGGTAGTCGTAACTGACTAATTTCTCATGATTTTTTAGAATAGTCCACTTAGCACTCATTGCATCATGTGATGCTCAAAAGGGTGAATAAGTGGGATTGAAACTAGTGAAATGAATCACATAGCGTCAATCATCACTTCCGGGAATTGCACCTAGTAACTAGGAATTCCCGGGAGGTCACCCATCCCAGATCGCCTCTGGCTCAAGCACACTTATTTGTGGAGTTTTCCCCACAGTCACTCTTTTCAAATGGGGTAGCAAGCTAAGTGGGCTTGATTTTGGGGAAGACTCCACAGTTAAGCGCGCTAGAGCCAGAGGCGACCTAGGATGGGTGACCTCCCAGGAAGTCCTAGTTACCAGGTGCAAGTCCCATAAGTGATGATTGACACTATGTGATTCATTTCATTTGTTTCATTCCCACTTCTTCATCCTTGTGAGCATCACCTGATGCAATGAGTGATAAGTGGACTATTCTAAAATCATGAGAAATTCATCAGTTATGGCTACCTCTCATGGAAATGGTCATAGATGAATGACTTACTTAACGCAGTTGAATTCCAAAAAATGATACCTAATATAATGCACTGCAAAAGCCCCTCAATATTTATTTATTTATTATTATTTTTTATATAAAATAATTATAAGAAAAATAATATCTAATTAGAAACAAAAAATTTGAAAAAAAACGCACGCACACACACACACACACACACACACACACAGATATATATATATATATATATAAACAAACACATTAAAATTAAAAAAATATTATTATTATTATTTTTAAATAATAATAATAAATAAATATAAGTAGAGATGTCATGTAGCAGAGGGTGATGACATGCATCTCCTAACATGCGGCCTCGTAGCCACCATACAACCCAAGTGCATTGTGCGGCGAAAGGCATGTCAACTTCTAGGCAGAGGGAAATGCCCTCTCCCATGCATAAATCTTTTTGTTTTTTTTCTTTTATTTCTCTTTTTTATTTATGTTTTATTTTTTATTATTTATTTTGTAATATTTTAAAATTAAAATTAAAATTTCCTCTTAATTTTTAATATATATATATATTTTAAAATTTAAAATGGAAGAGGCCGGAAGAGATAACAGCTCCTCCTGAGATGAGGGTTGTTGTGACTAAGCTATACAAGAAAGCTATGACGAATCTCAGGACTACAAAGGGTTGGTTAGATGAAATTTCATGCAGTATTGGAGTTAAGCAAGGATGTCCATATTGGGAAATCTAAGACAACTAGTTTATGTGATTTCTCTTACTTTGATAATTGCTTGTGATGTATTTTTACTTCACTTAATGTACTTCTTCTTTCTCTGGATTAGAATTAGTGTTATTCTCATCAAACAAGTACCAAATCATAAAGAACAATGATACAAGAAGGCACACAATGTAGGCGATCAACGAGGGCCAAAACCTCTCCAATTGAGAGGAAAACCCACAAGAATTATTCTCTTCTTATAAAATTCAATTGACGAATTCCGAGACCTATGACCCTTGACCAAGACCCTCCAAGACCAAGTCATCCTTTCCTCCTTTACAAATTTTCCTTCCAACAATTTTGACCTCAACAACTTCTACAATTTTGACCTCTAACAGATTCTTCTGCAAAATCATCCCCACAACAAATTCTTCTGCAACTTCGACCCGCCAATAGATTCTTCTACAACTTAGACCCCCAAATAGATTCTTCTACAACTTATACCTCCAATAGTGTCTTCTGTAGAAACCCTAGCATTTGTAGGTGTGGAAAATTATGGTAGATTATTCCTCTTTTCCTCTTCACTTAAGTTGATTCTCTCTCCTAGAAAAATCAGATTGAAAAGTGTAATTCTTGATTCCATAACTTGACTTCTATATCTTGGTCTTTGTTGCTACAATAGGTGCCCTGATTTCTTCACATATGTGAAGAGTAAGAGCCCAAAAACAATCCAAAATTATCGCTCTTTTTTTCTTCTTCTTGTCCTTCTCTTCCTTGCACATTTTTCTCTTCCTTGATCAAAATTGTGTGTAGTGAGTGAGTCCTCCAGGTGAGGTCGAAGTCTCCCTTATACATAGATATCCTACTAGGTCAAGTTGCTTCTTTTAGGCTAACTTGTCCAGTTATGAAGGTCGACTTGATATTTTCACCATGACGAGGTATTGGAGGGTCTTTTGACTCTATTTTGAATCAAATAAATTTTATTTACAATATTTAACATGCCCAAGTGGGTCTTCAATACATGACAATGATTCAATTGACTTGTAGAATAAATGAAAAGCCTTATAAGCACTCTGTTAGCGTTGGAATCAACACTTGGACTGCATCAAGCGCCTGACTAGACACATCTTAAGCTCAAGGGATATTTCTTATGATTTGATTGGGTTTTTTGGAAAATGGTTGGATCTCAAGCACTCTGAAAGGAACGTTGAACAGATAAAAGAGCTCTGACACATATGAGGGCACTCGTATATATGATGTGGTAGAATAATTTTTAGTTCAATGATTAGAAGAATGGGAGAAATATAGTGGGTCTGTAGGACAGAAATCCACTGATGGGAGGAAAAAATGACACAAATTCCATATCTGAAATGTATAGGGAAAGAATGCTTTTAAAAGACTTACAAGAATCTCACTTTACATTTAAAGAATCCCATTACAAGGAATGCTTCTAAATAACATAACCTCATGAATCAGGAATGCTTCTAAATAACATAACCTCATGAATCAGGAATGCTTGTTGAATCAAGACTGAAAAAAATAGATTAACATGCATGCTAGATAAAAAGACTTATAAAAACATGAAACATGGTTTAATTCCACCAGGAATGCTTATGAGCAATCTTCAATTCATACTGAATCATGAAATATTAGAACAAGACTTACAAAAATAGATCCATATGTCTTGGAGGTTCACAAGACTTATAAAAAAACAAGATAGAACTTTTATGATAAACCTGGAAACACAGATAAAGTATGTAAAAACATAACGGAAAAAAATACACATGCCATATGATTTTGTGAATCCTCAAGGGTGTAACTGGAATATATTATGTGTTATACAATACACAACTTCAGGAGTAGCATGAGGATTAGAAACAGGTCCAGGGCACTAGGTCATGTGCCACCAACCATCCCCCTACCCTCTATTACATAAAACTCAACTCTTAAATAGAGTTGCACAAAACAAACTGTTGTTAAATTTTAGGAATGAAATTAAATAAAACAAGCTAAAAATAGTAAACAAATCAAACTATTTCATAAATTTAGAACTTCTGAATGATTCGAGGCTTAGAAATATGAAGCATGAAACTTTTTGACTACCACATAAGCTTCTTTCTGCCACCCGCCCTAACTATCTTCAGAAAACTGCTACTGGATAATTAAATCTGGTGCTGCACTGATTCAACAGATCTGATTGTTGTGCTGGCTGTGTTTACCACTCTTTTCCATTCTTTCTATTATATCATCATAGTTCTTTATGAGCGCCCTTTGCCCAACTTTACCCATGGTGTCTATCTTCTTATTACCGCAATGTTCAACATTACTATGCCCTTTGCTCTTTGTCGGGTCTTATCCTACCCGAGTCCTTCTGCCGTGTTTTAGCCCTTTCTTCATAAAACAACATAAGAAAATCATGCAACCAAACTTGAAACATTTTAGGCTTTAACATTGACTCGCATCGCGTCTGCACCAATATTGAAAATCGCAAGATTTAAAGTTTATCGCACATTGCAAGGTTTGGGATCAGGGAAATGAGGTAAGTGCTAAAACTTGTGAAGTGCGATGAATGGAGGTGACGTGGAGAAACGATGGTGGGGAATGAGGTGGAGGAGCGATGGCAGGGAACGACGTGGATCAACGATGGCAGGGAATGACGTGACGCTGCAAAGAGGTGGGCCCACCCGCAGCTGACAGATCGATGCTTTTGTTATGAGCGGCGGGGAGGTAAATGTTAAACTCTGTGAAGTGAAAAGTGCGACATGAAGAAATGACGTGGCAAGGAAAGGTGGGTCCCTTTGATATCGCATCGCAACATACAAACCTTAACTTGTGACAACTTAACAATAAAAATAAAAATTTACGATTGCGATGTGTGATGGGTGGTGGGGAAAGGGTGACGTGGCGATAAGGGTCCCACTAATCTCTCAAATATCATTTCAAAGGGTTTTGTAGGAGACGTCAATTATGATATGTATGAAGTTTAGATCTGCGAAATGACGATTGCGATGAAAGGTAAGGGTTTCCATATGTTTTAGTGCGGAAAGTGACATATACGATATCATATATGTAATATGTGATATGTATCAAAGGATGGCTATTGGGGGGCGGAGCTATAGTAAATGACAGAAGTGGTAATTTTTAAGGGATATATGATACAACTATTAGTGGGTGGGAATAGCTGTTTTTTTTTAACTATAAAAATTGAATTTTAATAGTTAAAAATGGGTTTCAAAAGAATAGAATCATAAGGAGATAGAGGCCAAAAAAAATGATGCAAAGGGAAACTTTAAAAGGAATCAAAACCAATACTAATAGTGGCTCTAATAGGGGATAATATGCCCCCTGCAGGCTATCAAGAACCGTAGTTCCAATGCCTTATCCATCTCTTATTTATTCAACCTACAATTCTGCTCATTGACTGAAAAAGACCAACATGCGTAGCCATTGGTTAATGGAGTCAAAGCATCATTTCAATTCTGAAACTTATTTCTCCAAAATGAAACTCCAGTACTAACAATGGCTCTAATTGGGGATGATATGCCCCCTGCAGGCTATCAAGAACCATAGTTCCAGTGCCTTATCTAGCTCTTATTTCTTCAACTTGAAATTATGCTCATTAACTGAAAATACCAACACACCTAGCCATTTGGTAATGGAGTCAAAGCATCATTTCAATTCTACAACTTATTTCTCCAAACTGAAACTGGATTCAAACTGAAAAATGAAGTCTAAAAAAAATGTTCAAAGAAACGAGCTTATTCATTTTTCTACTTCCAATTTGATTTGAATGGAAATATTCATGCAATATGGAAATTTTTGTACAACCATTCAAATAGCTGAAAAACCTCATATGGATTCTGAATCTTAAGAGTAAAACTGAAAGAATCCATATCATAACATAGTGCAGCTCATGATGAAAATAATCACAAAGAGGGATACTCAGAAAGCATTGAATGTATTCACTATAAGAAAAATCCAAATTATCATATATTGAATGAGGAAAAACATTAAATTCTACCTTTGAAATGATGTCCCTTTCAAAATTATGAAAGGTGTAGCTATTTATCCAAAACTACCATTGAAAATATGATCTCTGCATCCCTGTGAAGTCGTCACTGGATTTAGAATAATGGAGTTTCCAGGTGAAAAAATGCATTCCTCTTCAAGTTATCAATTCCTGTTCACCTTCAAGAATTGATCTTCAGGAATTAAAACAAGAGAATCGAAACAATACTTCATTTCAAGGCCTTCGTATCTTGAAAAATGCACCAAAAGATGTTAGCGCTGGAATCAACACTTGGATTGCATCAAGCACATGAACAGACACATCATAAGCTCAAGGTCTATTTCTTATGATTTGATTGGTTTTTTTGGAAAATGGTTGGATCTCAAACACTGTAAAAGGAACATTGAACAAATAAAAGAGCTCTGACACATATGAGGGCACTCATATATATGATGTGGTAGAAAAATTTGTAGTTCAATGATTAGAAGAATGGGAGAAAGAAAATGGGTCTGTAGGACAAAAATCTACTGTTGGGAGGAAAAAATGACACAAATTCCAGATCTGAAATGTATAGTGAAAGAATGGTTTTAAAAGACTTACAAGAATCTCACTTTACATTTAAAGAATCCCATTACAAGGAATGCTTCTGACTAACATGAAATCATGAATCATGAATCCTTGGTGAATCAAGGTTGAAAAAAATAGATTACCATGCATGCTAGATCAAAAGACTTATAAAAACATGAAACATGGTTTAATTACACCTTAAGGAATGCTTATGAACAATCTTCAATTCATACTAAATCAAGAAATATTAGAACAAGACTTACAAAAACAGATCCATATGTCTTTGAGGTTCACAAGACTTATAAAAACATAAGATAGAAATTTTATGATAAACCTGGAAAGACAGATAAAGTATGTAAAAAAAGAAGGGAAAACAATACACACACCATATGATTTTGTGAATCCTCAAGAGTGTAACTGGAATATATTATGTGTTAAAAAATACACAGCTTTAGGAATAACATGAGGATCAACAACAAGGCTAGGGCACTAGGTCATGTGCCACCAACCACCCCCCTCCCCTCTATTACATAAAACTCAACTCTTAAATAGAGTTGCAAAAAACAAACTGTTGCTAAATTTTCAGAATGAAATTAAATAAAAAAAACTAAAAATAGTAAACAAATCAAACTGTTGCATAAATTTAGAAAAACTGAATGATTCGAGGCTTAGAAATATGAGGCTTGAAACTATTTGATTGCCACATAAGCTTATTTCTGCCACCTGCCCTAACTGTCTTCAGAAAACTGCTGCTGGATAATTAAATCTGGTGTTGTGCTGATTCAACAGATCTGATTGTTGTACTGGCTGTGTTTGCTTCTCTTTTCCGTTCTTGCTGTTATATCATCTTAGTTATGTATGAACGCCCTTTTCCCGACTTGACCCGTGGTGTCTATCTCCTTATTACCACGACGTTCAACATTACTATGCCCTTTGCTCTTTGTCAAGTCTTATTCTACCCAAGTCCTTCTGCCGTGTTTTATCCCTTTCTTCATAAAAAAATGTAAAAACCTCATGCACTCAGACTTGAAATATTTTAGGCTTTATCATTGACCCGCATCACGTCAGCACCAATATCGCAAATCACAAGATTTAAAGTTTATCGCACGTCACAAATTTTGGGATCAGGGAAATGAGGTAAGTGCTAAAACTTGCGAAGTGCGATGAGCGGAGGTGACATGGAGAAGTGATGGCGGGGAACGACATGGAGCAGTGATGGTGGGGAACGATGTGGAGCAGCGATGGCAGGGAATGACGTGACACAACAAAGAGGTGGGCCCGCTCGTAGCCCATAGATCGACACTTTTGTTATGAGTGGCGGGGAGGTAAATGTTAAACTCTACGAAGTGCGAAGTGTGACGGGCGGAAATGACATGGCAAGGAAAGGTGGGTCACTTTGATATCGCATCGCAACATACAAACCTTAACTTGTGACAACTTAACAATAAACATAAAAATTTTCGATTGCGATGTGCGATGGGCGGTGGGGAAAGGGTGACGTGGCGGGAAGGGTCACACTAATCCCACAAATCAAATTTCGGAGGGTTTTGTAGGAGACAACAATTGTGATATGTATGAAGTTTGGATCTACAAAACATCGATTGCGATGAAAGGTAAGGGTTTCCATATGTTTCAGTGCGGAAAGTGACATATATGATATCATATATGTAATATATGATATGTATCAAAGGCTGGATGTGGGGGGCAGAGCTACAGTAAATGACATAAGTGGTAAGTTTTAAGGGATATATGATATGACTATTAGTGGGTGGGCGGAGCTGATTTTTTTTTAACTATACAAATTGAATTTTAATAGTTAAAAAGGGGTTTCGAAAGAATTGAATCATAAGGAGCTAGAGGCCAAAAAAAATGACGGAGAGGGCAACTTTGAAAGGAATCAAAACTAGTGCTAACACACTCAATGGGTGCTTGACCTAAAAATAAATTTCCCTTAAGCGTGAAACCCATGCCTCAAGAATGACAATAATAAATTTATTTCTCTATTTACAAAAATTACATAAAATCATGATTACATATGTCATTATGAATATTGAACCTTGTTACATATTTCAACACTCCCTCTTAAATAGGGAGGTATTCATAATCTATACAAGGTACGTGGACATTCTCAAGCTGAATAATTCTCATAAGAAGAGTAATATTGGTAAGCCATCTTAGAGCATCTCATCGTATCAACTAACATTATCACATAGCAAGGCCTTGAGTAACAACTCTATCTCTCCACAAGATTAGAGCACAATGCTGGCAAGACCAATGACTGAAAAACACCATCATCATTGTCTCTCAAGGCACATACCCCACCCGGATGTTCACAGGGTATGTCCTTTTAGGACAATTCCTGTCTTGGAATGACACATCCTCAAGGAATTTCCTCTTCGAATACTCTTATCCTGGATTCCTTACCACATCCTCAAAGAGTATCAGATCGAGTCTCAGATTCTTGCCCAATCTTCCATTCTTTTTTCACAATATGAGGACAAGAATTATGTGTCTGTCTCTCGCTCTCAACTAGGGAAGATATATGCATTCATATAAAAGGAATGTACCCAAGCTCCCTCTTATCTAGGGACTTATCCAATCTTCCTCTTAATTAGGGACTTGTTTAAGCTCCCTCTTAACCATGGACTTGTTTCCAACAACAACGATCTGTTTTTTGGTGTATATCATGGTACCTTCAGCTACTTGTAGAGATCCTCCTTTCGATGTCATGAATTTTGTCTTCATCAATGTCGAGACTTCATCTTTTCTTTGTAGGGCATCAACCATCCATCAATTTCCTTCACAAACAATATCAATCATGTCATCCTTCTCTTCATTATAAAGTGATCTTCTAGTCCACATCTAACTTTTCTTCATACTGCTACTTCTTCCAATTCGTGTTTTCTTCAGGCTATTCCACCCAACCACATGTGTGCTAATTGTAGGTGAAATCTACAACTCTCTTTCGGTAGCCTTGTATCAACCCATCTAGAAGTTGTTCAAAAATAAAAAAATGAACATCAAATCAAAGTTCCTTTTATGATGGCCTTTCATCACGACATATCCTTTTTGCAACATCAAAATCCTGCACATTCATAAATATATCTCCAAGACTTGAAATTTCAAGGGTCTCTTTTCTTTACAGACTTTAACAAAGTATTCAAATCCTTTATATGGAGATATCATAACCAATTATTCTAGTCATTGGATTATGCTTTCATTTTCTTACGTGACCATAGTTGCATCGTTTGCGATCTCTTCTTTTCTTTCTTCACATATTTCTCCCAGGAACTCCCATCCATAGTTCCTTAATTTTTTTCAACCACCTCATATTCCATATGAGGACATATTATGTTTATTTCATCTTGCCAATATGTGAACCATGCATTCATGCATCTTTCCAATGGTATAGATCCCTTTTCTTCGATCATGCTCACGAGGTAGAAAATTTACCCATGCTTTATTCAACTATATGATGACATGAGTTAATATATCAAATATATATTTATTCCTCTTTTCTCCTTTTGTTCATCTAGACTTCCTTCTACAACTTCCTTTCCTTGCTTGAAATTTCTTCAACTGTGTTGCATTCCTTTGTCACCATACCATCATTGTTCTAAACAATGAATCCCATACAAGGTGGAATTATTAGCGAGACACTTGCTTCTTCCAAAGGAGACGAACCTTCTAATGAATATTCCAATGAAGGATATTAATTATCTTCATTTTTCAAATTCTCCTTCCTAATGATGATGATGTATGATGATTTATTTTTACCATGCTAGATGAATTTCTTCCTACATACTACATATTATTTCAATGAGGCTACCAAGAGCTACTTCCTTTCTATGATGACTGTTACATTCATGTAGACTTCTACTTCAACTATCCTTTCAAGATTCTATAATGATGTCATGAACTCTTTCTTCAATAATATGCTTTAAATATGATGTCATTTCCCAATATGGTGCATCCTATCATGCTTTCAATTTTTTCTATCATGATAGCTATCTTTCTAAAAAATTGAAAAGGACACAGTGAAGGAGATTATCTCAGTCATAGTAGAGATCTTTAAATTCCTCCTTTGATTTCTTTCTCTCAAATTCTTCCACTTCTTCGGTGACATGGGTTTCATTCCTTCCTTTAATTTTTTTGTTTTCCTTCTTGATTTTAGACAATTTATCTTGTAGTGCACATATTCTTGATAGCCATATCATTGGATATCTGACATATCGATATTTTTCCTTTTCCCAAGCTTTCCTTTTCTCTTGGCCATGGCAGTAATTTATTGAACTTGTTCGCTTGGTCCCACATCACTCTTTTATTTTAACCTAGTTTCTTCAATCTTACATAATGACCAGAGTTCACTTAATGTATTAGATTCATTCTTTCCATAGATGCTTGATACGAAGTTGCCCCATTCATCAAGTAGTGCATTGAGCACCACGGTGGTCATCTCTTTGTCAGAAATTATTTCCCCTGAATCTTGCAGTTGGTCTCTTATTTTTGAAAACCTCATAATATATGAGGTTATTCCATCTTCCTTTTATACCTTCATCTTATATAGCTTGGTTCTTAAAGACATGACTTCTCCAGTGGAGCTTATAAAGAAAAATTATACTAACTTCTTGTATATTTGTTTTGATGTCTCCAAATTTTATACATAAGGTATGAGGGGATCCTTTATGAGTTCTATAAGGATCCTTTGAGCCCTTATTTCTCCTTTCATATAATTTTCTAAAGCTTTAGATTCTTCCTTTTGAGGTTTAGTGATTGAAACCTTAACATGTACAACGACTTCATTTTCAGTGAGGATCAAAATTGTCCTCTTCTTCAATGCAAGAAATTTTTATGACCTAACCAATTTGTTGATATCCTTGAAAAATTAAGTCATTTTGATAGATTCATACATAGATATAAAAATACTTTTCAAGTGAAGATACTCCTAGATGATGAAATATTCAACTTGATGATTTTCTTGATGATGTTGATAATAGAATATGTCTTCCTTAAAGTATGCTTTGATAGTGATCCTTGACTTGAGAAGAGGGAGATAACCTTTATTATTTGATGATGATGATGATGATGATGATGGCGGTGCTTCTTCCTTCTTCCCTGAGATGTAGAGGCTTCAAGATGATTCAATGTGTAGTCCTTTTTTGAGAGGAGGAAAGGTCCTTGAGATCTTCTTTGTGATGATGATTGAGAAATGTATGAGTTTCTCAGTAATTCTTCAAATGTAGAACCCTTATTTGGATGAGCTAGGGTTTTGAGGTCTCCTTATTTCAATATTACTTTTAGATGGTGGGATCCTTGAAATGAATATTCCTTCTTTATTCTCCATAGATTGTCTAGTCCTTATGTATCCCTTTTTGATTATTCTATGTCCTCTTTGATGTCTTTACCTTTCTTTATATTCCTTTTGATGGTCCTCCTTCAAGCTTCCTTTCCTTGTCTTGTTACCTTAGCTTTGATACCATGTTGCAAAATATAGGGAAACTAGTTTATGTGATTTCTCTTACTTTGATAATTGCTTGTGATGTATTTTTACATCAGTTAATTAGATTCTTATTTCTCTTGATTATACTTAGTGTTATTATTATCAAACAACTAACAAATCATAAAGAACAATGAGAAGAGGACACAATATGTAGGCGATCAACCAAGGCCAAAACCTCTCCAATTATGAGGAAAGCCCACAATAATTATTCTCTTCTTATAGAACTTCAATTGAAAAATTCCAAGACCTTTGATCCTTTACCAAGACCCTCCAAGACAAAGTCAAACCTTTCCTGCTTGATGAGCTTCCCTTCCAACAATTTTTACCTCAACAACTTTTTCAATTTCAACCTCCAACAAATTCTTCTACAAATTCACCTGCTCAACATATTCTTTTGCAACTTCAACTCCCAAGTAGACCTCTAGTAATTTATTTTGCAGATACCCTAGCCTTTGCACCTGTGGAAAATTATGGTAGATTATTACTTCTTTCCTCTTCACTTAATTTGACTCTCTCTCCTAGAGAAATCAACTTGAAAAGTGTACTTGTTGATGCCCTAGCTCAAATTCTGCAGCTCCGACTTTGTTTTTGTAATAGGTACCCTGATTTCTTCGCACATGTGAAGAGTAATAGCCCAAAAGTAGTCCAAAATTCTCACTCTTCTTTTCTTATTCTTGTCCTTCTCTACCTCAAACCTTTTCCTCTTCCTTGATCAAACTTCTGTGTAGCGAGTGAGTACTCCAAGTGAGGTCGAATTCTCCCTTATATATAGGTCTCCTACTAGGTCAAGTTGCTTCTTTTAGGCTGACTTGTCCACTTGTGAAGGCCAACTTGATATTTGCACCATGATGAGGTATTGGAGGGTCTTTTGACTCTACTTTGACTCAAATAAATTTTCTTTACAATTTGTAACATTCCCAAATGGGCCTTCAATACATCACATGACTCAATTAACTTGTAGACTAAATTAAAAGCCTTATAAGCCCTCAATGGGTGCTTCGCCTACAAATACATTTCCCTTGAGGATTAAACCCATGCCTCCAGAATGAAAATAATAAATTTATTTTCTCTTTACAACAAATACTGTTGGAACGGGGTCTCCTAACAAGCTACGAAACTGGTCCATTTTGAATATTTTTGATTATATTTAGCCTAGCGGAGGGGTTTTGGGGTGGGTCAAAGCCCCGAACGCATTGTGATGGGTCAAAGGGTAAACTAGGGGTCTGAAAACCATGCGTTGCGGACCTTAGGAAAGTCGAGGATAGATTTTTATAAATAGAGATGAATTTTGTATTGTAAAGGATAAGGAATGATGAGATATTGATGCCATTTATTGTTTAAGTCATCTGTTTGGGTTTTGGGGAACAGACTCCTGCTGGCTGTGTGCGTAGAGATCCAAGTCTAGCTATGTGCGGACCCTGCTATTGTGTGCGTAGGTTGGGAAGGGAATTGGAATTGTAAGGAAGAATTGATGAATGAATGAATGCGAAAGATTGTTAGAGAACTGAATCTGTGAGTACTGTTATATGAATTACTGGTAATTGCTGTATTGTGCGTTTTCTATCCTTAAGCTGCGAAAGATCTGTGTACTGTGTTCTTGAATCTAGATCTGTTATGTTTTGTTTATGTACTGTTGTGTTGATGATATAACAAGCATATAACTATATATCTAGTGCACGTGGATGCAAATAGAGACTTAATTAACTCTGCGTAGAATAAGGTAATCAGGGATTACAGGATCTAGCACTACTCTACTTGCTTTACCCATCCTTTCTCAGGGTGCGGAAACCTGGTTCCAGCACCCACCCATACTACTTCGGGTGAGACTTTGACCTGCGAAAGCAGGTCTTTGTTGAAAGGGCCAGTAGTATAGGGGTTTGTTAGAAAACCTTGCTTACCAAACCTGGTTTAGGACCCCTCGAGCCAACAAATACATAAAATCACGATTACATATATCATTAGGAATACTGAACCTAGTTAAATATTTCAATAGTCCCTTATCCTTTACCCTTTTTGGCATTTACATTGATAACCTAGAGAAGTGTCTGGAAGCTACAAGATGTGATGGCACCAGGCTCATTGGTGTGGTCATTATTCTTCTCTTTTATTCTAACGATATCGATCTTTTATCTAAGACCCATGACAATCTCAACAAACAACTTAGAATCCTCCAGGATTACTTCTCTAGTATGGGTATGATTGTTAATAACGAAAAGACTAAAATCGTGATAATTAAATCCAAAAATATCGAATATGATAATTCCATTTATGATAATAACTAATTGGAGAAAGTTTCTTCATACAAATATTTTGGAATCAACATCCATAATCAACTCAATTGGAATTACAACACTGCGAAAAATATAATTGGAGGTTGGAAAGCTTATTATGGGCTCAAAAACAATTGTAAGTCGACAAATATTTGGGTATGGAGTAAAAATAAGTTCATATTTGAAACTCTCATCTCCCCTATTATCTAGTATATATGTGAGGTTTGGGGTGGTAGTATATCTAGAGAATCGTGGAGGAAGATTGAGCTGATCCAAAAGAAATTTATAACTTGAAACCTCAATATTAAAGGAAATACTAACTACCTTATCCTTTTGATTGAAGCTATCATTTCCCCCATTGAAAGCACTGCTATGATTAGGTATATCATGTATATTAAGAATATATACAACATGGAAGCCAAGATATATCCTAAAATTACTTCTAACTCAAGCCAAAAACCCCACCTCTGGCTCAAGTGAGGCTGGAATAATTTGAAGACCCAACTGATATCTTCTAACAAGGTTAAATTTAATCTCTAATTTAATCACAAGGAAAATAACATGTTATAACACAATAATTATTTTACAATAACATATAAATAAAATTTACTTTATGACATAATGAACACACAAGGAATTCGATTAATAGAAATTTACCTTAATAAAACAACAAAAGGATGAATATCTTATATAGTGGCTTGATTGGGGTGCTCCAACTGGGGTTTCCTCACTAAATTTACTACTCTGCCAACTAGGTCTGTCTATCTAAATTCCTACCCGAGGAAACCTCCATAGGTTCCCTATCTCTTCAAGCCCAAGTCCAACAATAGTTGCAGTGTGTCCAAATTAGTTCCAACACTCTTAAATAGATCCAAGTATGAGATCATTTAATATATTCACTGCAAAATAAAATCCTCCAATGCCAAAATGAAGATCAAGGATCCTCCTTATCCTCTCATCCTCCTTCCCTTTATGTCTCCCCCACTCATCCACCTCAACCAACTACCATTAAGGCAATGAATAGCACCCCCCCCACCATACTTTTAATTTAATAACCTTGAATTTATTTCCTATATCTTATGCAGAAATAAATTTGAGAAGACGACTTGTCAACATTTGGAAACGAAACTTTAATATTTAATTCATAAACACATTTAAGGAGAGAACTCGTTAAACGTTGGGAAAGGAAATATTAATATTTAATTCATAATAAATTTGAGGAGACAACTCGTCAAACCTTGGGAAATGAAATAATAATTAAATAATAACTAATAATAAAATATTAATATTAAGTCATATCGATAAAATAAAATTACAAATTCACAAGTATTTAATAATAAGTCACATACCAAATAACTTAATAATTATAATTTGGGATATTAAGCTTAATTAAACACTAATCAATATTAGTCATTAATAAATCTTAATCATGTATTTAAGCTTTATAATACTAGTGTATTTTTGTGAGGTGTGGGTGTGTAGCTAGCATATGCATACCTAATACTTATACTAATAATACTTCTTGGAATCAAGCACAAAAATTTAATCACTTAGCAAGAAGGATAATAATATAATGTAAGATAATATGATCAAGTAGAACATTATATACACCCCTCCTAAAGAAATCTTCAACCCAAAGTTAGAATCAAAAGGATACAAGAAGTATAGAAGTAGTTGTAGAAAATCCACATAGATTCAACTGATCTTGTAATATGATAAATCAAAATACTTGAACTTATTCTAAAAATTGTGGAAACCAATTACGATCGCACAATCACATGAACAAGAAAGAGAAAGAATTTCAATCGCACAACATAATTATGTATCTAGGGAAAGCCTCAGCGAAAAACCCTGATATATGTATATTTCATTAAGTCAAGAATTTGAAACAATACAATGCTTCTCTCAGGTTTGAGAGCTCTCTGCACCATTTCTGACTATCTCACTCTGATCCCAACAATTTTGGTCCAATACTTAACCAAAATATTTCCTCTGGGTTTCTTAACCTTTCTTACATATTCCTGAGGGAATTGAACCCCTATTAATTAGGAAATTCCTAAGAAATGATTGTGCAATTAATCTAAGGCATCCTGTTGACCTCATGCACGACCTGTACAATTTTCTAATAGTACAACTGATAGTCTACTTCCCTTTAACTCCAATCTCAACTAGGCCTTCATTAGAACTGCATGCAAAAAATATTTATAGCGAAATATCGTTATCTGATTGATCATTGCATATGAATTAAATCATATTTTATTCACTGGACCTCTCACTAGCTCATCTGTTAGTTAGAACTAGTTAAACTAATTTTAAATCAAATAATTAAGTTAAACAATTATAACTCAAAATAAATTGTAACTAGACCCTCTAAAACTTAGAGTGAACTCTACATGCCTCTAGTTTGACCCCAAACTCGAATTGAATGAGCTAAATAAGTCTTCCCAAATCAATTAACTTGTACAAGCTGTCATGTGATGTGGAATTACAATTTCCTTCTAATTTAATTAAGGGAAAATTAAATTATAAGCCTCTTCTTGTTGCCAATTTCAACACCCCCTCTCAACAAGAAAGGGATTTCCTGCTACCTCGATCCTTCCTATATGGAAATTGAATTTTCCTCTTGACAATACCTTCGTCAAGATGTCTACATCCTGATCCTCTATGGGAATGTTCGCTAATGACATAATATTCCTCTGCACACAATATCTGAGATGGGGATACCAAATATCAATATGCTTGTACCTGTCATGAAAAAATGGATTAACTGAGAGTTTGATGCAACTTTGGTTATCAAAATAAATCACCATCATATCGATATGTCTACAAAACAAAACAACAAGTATCTTCATCATCCAGATGGCCTCACATGTTTCCTGACTGACCACCATGTACTCTGCCTCTACTGAACTGAGTGCAATTGATCTCTGTTTCTTGTTGTACCAGGAAACTATTGCTGATCCAATGCTTAAGATGCCCCCTGATATGCTCATCCTATTGGATGGACTCCCTGCCCAATCTGCATTTGTGAAGCCTTAAAGCTTCACTCCCTCTATCCGTATGTACCATATCCCCAAACTTTATAGTGCCTCTTAGGTATCACAACACATGCTTGTATGCCTTCCAAAATAGCTTGGTAGGCTTAATCATAGCTTGAATAAGTTGGTTAACCACATAACATATGTATGGTCATGTGTTAAAAAAATACATGAGTGAACCCACAAGATTCCTATAGATGGTAGCATCTACTACTTCACCTGAAGTAGCATCCCCTTCCTCTAGTTTCTTGCTAGAGGAGTCTCCATGGGTTTCTTTCCCTCCATGTGGAACTTCCTGAGAATCTCCTTGGCATACTTGCCCTGAGATACAAATATCTTGTTATGTCCCTATATTACTAGTATAGCCCCTTATTGTTGTTAGTGTAAACCCCTTATTGTTATTATTGTACCCTTGTAACCCCCATTTTTTTATTATTGTGCCCTTAAATTATTATTGTTAGGTCGACTAGGATTACATTATGGCCCCATGGAATCCTATATATAGAAAGGAGGTTTTGTAAATTGTATCATCCAAAAAATTTTCATTCATGTAATGTATTGGAGGTTTCCCCCTCGAAGTGGCTTATTTCTAAGGCGTTTATATCTCTTTTCTTCTCTTTTTGGAGCTGGTTTCACAACATTTGGTATCAGAGCTTTGGATTCTAGGGTTTCGCTGCTCCAAACAGGTCATCGTGGAATTTTCGCTATAACTTTTTTTCTACGAAGTTTCAGAAGCTGAAAGTTTTAGGGTGCGAAGCTGAAATCCCGAGGAATATTTTCTAAAAATTTCAGAGCTTGGTTTTCAATGTTTTTGGAGATATGATCTGTGGAATTTAGGTCTTTTTTCAGGCTCCTAAACAGGTCATCGTGACATTTGCGCTATAATTTTTTTTCTACGAAGGTTCAGAATCTGAAATTTTTATGGTGTGAAGCTGAAATGAGGAAACGTGTCACAAAGGTTTAGAGCTTGGTTCACAATATTTTTGGAGATATGATCTGTGGAAGGTAGTGCTTTTTCAGGCTCCCGAATTTCATCTTAAAGAGGTGATCGTGGGAAAATTTCAATAACTCTCTCTCTCTAAGAATCAGATTGGAGTGCCGTAAAAATTGGTTGCAAGTACACGGACTGTAGTTTCTTGGATATCAATTTGTTGAAGGATGAAGCAGTGAAGCGATGAAAGTCATTACAAGTTCACTCCTCTTTGAACTAGTCCAAAATTGGGTCATTGTGGGAGATTGGAAATAACTTTGTCTTGAAGAATCCAAATCAAATCCAGACTGTGGCATTTGAAATAAGCTTGAGAGGGCTACTGGGGCTGAATTTCAGATATTGAAGATCCCCAACTACAGAGATAATTAAATTTCAATATCGAGCTCCTCAAAAGCAAGTAAAAGGTGTGTATTTTTTTTCCAAATTGCATAAGTCTTGTTTGAATAATCAAGTTGAATTGATTCCAAGGGCATATTGTAGAATAGATATCAGTATTGGATTCTAAAATGGCCCCTAAAAATAATTCAACGCCCATTAAGCCTTTAGAAGGCTCTACTATGACTCATGAAGACGAAGAATGGCAACATGACATATCAAAATTACAAGAGCAAGTGCAACAAATTTCGCTCTCGCAAAGAACAACAAAAAATGAAATGGAAGTTTTGAAGAAAGGCATGTAAACTAAGATGGATGGTTTGAAGAAAGGCGTGGAAGCTAAGATGAATGGTTTGGAAGCTAAGATGGATGGCATGGAAGTGGGCATGGAAGCTAAGATGGATGACATGAAAGACAACATGGAAAACATGAAGAATGATCTAAAAGCGTACATGGAAGGCTTGATGACAAGTTTAAAACCAGAAATGATTCCTAATGGCGAAAATATAGTAGAAGAACCTCATGATGAGAACAAAATAAATGTTAATCGTGATTTCATAAACTCTAATGTTGGCGGGAAGAACCACCATATTCCAAAATTGGATATGAGGAAGTTTGATGGAAAGGATCCTGTAACATGGATACTACAGATGGAGCAATATTTTGATCTCCATAACGTGCAAAACACACAAAAGGTACACATTACAAC
>JAXQQM020072173.1:0-87786 GCA_034641835.2 Pinus albicaulis | reverse complement strand
TGATAAAAACAAAGAGACCATAGAAGTGGAAGATACAGCTATTCCAGAGACAAACAAAGATGCAGATACAATCATTACAAATGAGCCAACCACAGAGATTCTAAATGAAGAGCATACTAATCATTCAAACACACAGGTAATAGAGAAACAACATAGTATGGAGGCATCCTCCTCATAGCCAACAGAGGATAAGGATCTTGACATCAGAGAGAAATATAAGCAGATAAAGACAAAGAATGAAGAAATAAAAAATGAGATATATTCTTAGTATTTGAAACAAACACCAGGTATTCAAAATAGACTTCTATCAGCTTTTGATTATTCAAACAAGAAGTTGATTATGTCAATGCTTCAACCAACAGTCAGGATTCCAAAAACAGTGACAGATTACAAAAAATTTAATCTTGAAGTACCAACAAAAAGTATCCATGCACTAGATCAAATTGAATTTTACAGGCAAACTTCTGAGATGTTATATTCTACCATAACTATAAAGGCCATGAGTGTCCACAAGCTCCAGAATACAATAATAAATATGAGAGATCAAATGAAAGTTGACAAGGCTTCCTCATATGCTAAATATCTTAGGATTAAGTCTTTGGAAGAGTTGGTTATTCAAGTAGGATATGATCCTGCCAATGTCAAAGCAGCAGAAGAGTTAGTGAAGAAAAAGAATGCTGATATTGTAACACTGAGAAAATAGCTCAATATTCCACCAACTGAGCATCCACAAGCCAAAGAAATAATGCAAGAGCAAAGCCAAAAAGATGATATGATGAATATAATTTTACAATTGACAGCAAAAATAAAAGAAATGGAAATCCAAATGGACAAGCTTGTCCATGAAAGAGAAATTACAAAATCATAGGAAACTCCTACAGTAATTCCCATGGTTACTACAGTCGTGCCTTCAACTCTTGCAGAAGAGTTGGCACCAAAATTACCACTGGCTACTGCAGTTCCAATAACCTCATCCACCACTTCAGCTACAGAGCCATCTACATCAACAGTGTACCCAACAGATGAGGCTAGTAAAATAGTTAAGGCCATGGAAGAAATGTCACTACAAACCAATGAAATCAATAGGTTGAATAAAGTGATTTAAAATCTTGAAGACACTAAAAAGCTAGCCCTAATCAATGCCAAAACTCATGAAAAAAGGGAAAACATGTTAAATGTTGAGTTGACGAATCTACAAAAGGATTTAACCTTGAAAGAGCCAATGTCTTATGTGAAGAATCAATTATGGAGTAAAATCATTGAATCCATGTTGTCTTTCAGGATTTTCCTTGAAGTTGTTGGAAGAGGAAAGGGGTCCGAGGTAACCACAAACCAACCTTCAGGTACAGAATCTAGCTAATATGTACCCAGAGAGGGCTCTCTCTATAAAATTTAGCTTTGTTTTTTAAAATATTAGGCTAGTTATAAAGTCCAAGAGTTTGTTTGAATTTAGGTTAATGGAATTCTTTAGTGAGATTTAAGATCAAATAGTTTCAATCCATTGGGCTAATGGAGTCAAAGGATTGGCTGCACTGGCTTAAGTTTTTTAACAAAAGATGGTTTATCGGGGCAAGATAATCAAACTAGAAACAATTATAGATCTAAAGTGAATGGAATGGAATTCAAATGGATGAAAGGCAATAAAGAATCTTTCAACACATTCAAGAGAAGAGAAATAGATTGATTATCAATAAACAGTAGTTAAGTATTCTTTACTAAATAACCAAAGATATATGAACTAGACAAACAGGAGCAATTAAGAATTCGTTGTTTAAACCAGTTTAGAAGAAAACATTTAGAATAATAACGACTGAAATCAGATTACACCTAAGTACTTTCTGATTTAATCCTTTTCGTTAAATATTAAGATAATGAAACACAGATGATATTGTAAACAAATATTAAACTTCAAAACATGAGATAGAAATGACTTATTGATCCTTCATTTGACGCATGAATCCTGAGAAAAGTCTTCTGCCTCAATTCCTTGTCCAGTTTTGCCACGAAAAATTTCTCCAAAGCTCTTTATTCCAAAATATTCAATGTTACATCAGAGTATAAGAATCCACCCTCAATACTCCAATTGAGGGAGTATTTATACAAATTCTAAACTAAAATATCTTGAAAAAATATCAAGATTGGTTCACAAATCTCTCCAACTATTTTACATAAATAGAACTTAAGTAAAGGACACTCAAACTAATGCATCTATTTGGCACTATTTATTATGGATAGGTGATGACAAAGAGGAGAATTCGAATTTGATCCAACTCTTAGTTGATGATGAGGCATCCAAGTCACTAACTGCTTCCTTTCTTTGTGCATTCTGCTCCAACAATTCTGCAAACTTGGGGTCCAATGATATCTTTTTATTTCTCAATAAGTAATAGATATGTAAAACGTGAAAGAGGTTATTGTGGATTAATATTTTTTTGAGCTAAACCTCTTTCATTTTCCTAAAATTCCTCTCCAGCTGTGCACAATAGGCTTTGCAAAAATATGTGTAAAACAGAGTTTTACAGAATCTGAAAAATAGCCTTTAAAGATGTGCATGTATCTCTGATTCTGAAATCACTGTGCAAAAATTGAGACACGGTTTTGTATATGGGTCTCTTAGGAACAAAAACCTCCTTCAGTTTTGTATGATGTATTTTGGATTGGCCACAATCCTCTCTGCAAAATGATGACTTAACTGGTATTTTCTGCACAAAGTGCTTTACAACATTGTTTAATATTTCCAAACCCATAATAGATGTTAGAAAAGTGAGAGAGGTTTTTGTACATTGTCCTATTAAGAACATAAACCTCCTTCAGTTTTGAAAAATTCATCTTGTATTGATCACAATAGTATCTGCAAAACTATGACTTAAACAGGAAATTTTTGAAGAATGTACCATTTTTGCTCTAATTTCATCTTTTAACCTTAAACTTCTTTTGACTATTTTTCACTTTTAATTTGGATAAAATTCATTGTGGCTGGTGAAAGTGTTTTCATCTTTGTTTAACCCTTAATATCTTCATGTTTACTTTCACTGTTTACTGTTTACTTTTTACTTTTTACCGCTCTATTTTTTATCTGTCTTCATTTTGTCATGAACTTGTATGTTCTGTTTTGTAACTGTCTTCCCTGTTGTTTATCTTCATGCTAGATGATTTAATTGACTTGGTCTTCAATCTGATACTCTTTAATTGTTCTTTACTGTGTCCTTTTACCTTTAATGTGTAGTTTAGGTTTTCACTGTCTATTTCAACAGTAAATTGTTTAATATCCTGTTTCCTTTGCTTGTCTTTCAACTGTATGTTTTATATTCCATCTCTGTTTGAATAGATTTGATAAAACTCTTGGAGTAAACAAGTCTTATGACTAGTATTAAGACTGTTTATCCAAGGATGTGGTCTTCTGATCACCTGTAAAACAAAACAAATTGTTAAGAAAGCTTTGGTTTGCAGGGGAGGTCGAAAATGTTTCATTTGATTTTGAGAGGTCTGTGGAGTGAATCTAGAATGATTTTTGGGAGGTAAACCATGCTCGAATTGGTTAACAGAGGCTTCAGGTGGCGCAACTGGGTTACAAAGGGTTTTACTGCACAATCAGGTGAAAATGAGCCACACTAGGGTGTTTGTGTTTAAACGAGTAAACGGTTGATATTGGCGGGTAAGCTTTGAATGAACAGTGATTTGAACAGGTACTGGTTATGGCGGAAGAACCTTGGAATACTCGACTGCAATTCTCTTCAGCAAGGTAACGGTCGGCAGACTTGAACAATTTATTTTTAAAATTTGTTGCATGGGAGACTGGTTAGTGCACGAGATAATGAAAACCACGCGGGCACGTTTGTTTTATTCACAAAGTCAAAAGGTTGGCGGGTTTTTGATGGATGACGTCAACAGGTACGGTGGACACGTCACAGAGGGTAGGCGGTAAGTGGTTTTCCCCCGCACCGCTTTTGAGGGAAGGCGGTATTGAGCGGATGGGCAGTGATTCCATAGAGCGAATGACGCGTGGCATGGCACTGTTTGAAAACCACCGGATCCCCGCGCGTTATTGTTCGGATCAGGCTGGCCAGCAAAATTATCAATAGCCGTTGATCTAGGAGCGGCTGATCGAATGGTGTTAGGGACATGAAGTTGACGGGGATTTAATAGGGCGGGCCCGATGCGTTTTATTATTGATTAATCGCATTGGGAGTGATTTGAATGGTGGGTTAGGTTCTTAATTAATCATGGGGATTAATTAATTCCTCTGTATACGATGAAGGAGCAGGAGGAAAAATATGCAAGGGATGGGTTATTCTTGTTTTTAAAACACGTAATAAAACATGTTTTAAATCATTTTTTAATGTATTTTATTATTATTATTATATGATAATTAAATTAGATTAATCCAATTACCATAGGGAGCGGGATTAATATATAATGATATATTTTAACCAAAGGGGGTATAAAGTGGGTTTTTTATTTGAATAAGTGGGGATTAAATACTTTGGTTAAAATTATAATATATGGGTTTTTTGGGATATTATATAAAAAGGAGTTATATATAATAGGAGAAGGTTATTTCTATAAGGAGTTAATACATAAAATCAATGTTAATATGACAAGGGGACAATGTAAACTGAAAATACATTAATATAACTAAGAAGGTGAAGATTTTAAAAGCAAATTGCATTATAATCACTTCATCACTTAAACTTAGGATAAAATGTGATTTTGAGGGTTTTTTTTATGAAATATCTCATGATTTTTCTAAGTAAAATGGGATTTTACTTAGGAAAAGAATTTTTGGAAGTAAATGAGTGTGATGATGAATGATTTTAAGTACTTAGGTTTTTTCCAATTATTGGGCCGAGGGTCCGGTCCCTCCAAAAGTCAAGGAAATGCCTTGAGCCCCTCTAATCTTCAAATACCTTAGCACTTAGGGGAAATTAGTGAAATATTTAGGGAAAAATGAAGGGGAAGTTAATAATCTTGACTTTTCTTTGCTGTGAACTTTTCCAATGTAGTATCTGCCTTTGCACTTGTGATGAAAGTAAAATTGAACACATTTGGAACCATCATTCATCACATGTAATTCTGCAACAACATCTACCTACCCTACCTACTTACTCTACCATTTTCTCTTCTTTATTAGGGTGCACTTAGACTGGCAAACCCTTATCACACTTTTTCCTTTTACATGGCAAACCTATCTATTTCTACACTTATTACATCCAAGGGCTCATATTAAACTGTTGAGCACCTTTTATTAACTCTACCTATCTACTTATCTGCCAAGATTAAACTATTTGGTCAGATATTTATTCTCTATTCTACAACATGAAATTGAAAAATGAATGAGTCAAGTTTAAACTATTTGACTCTTCATAAATTGTGGCAAAAGTTTGACAAACTGCACACAATTTTGTTTATTACATCAGAGCAAAAAGTAGTGGCATTTAGACTTGCACACTTTCCTTGGCCTTTCTTTTGATGGGGTTCATTTTCTTTCACTTTTTTGGCCAATTTTATTTTTTCACCCTTTGATTTTTCTTTTTAGGGTATACCCTCTTTACATTTTTTAAATTTTTTGATTTTTTGATTTTTTAAGAATATGGAACACCTTTGCAACAAGAAAAAGGTTTGAACATATTACATAGTTCAACAAGTCAATCATGAAAAATGACACCTATTGGTATAGGATTCTAACTGCATCAATGATGTTTGGCCAGCAATACAGGTGATTTATGAGCAAAGGGATTTACTAAAGGCAGCCTAAGCAGAGATTCAGAAAACAAAGGAAGAACTAGGAGCCAAACCTGAGCAAGCCCTAGAACTAATCAAA
Organism: Pinus albicaulis; assembly: GCA_034641835.2. Taxonomy (NCBI): domain Eukaryota; kingdom Viridiplantae; phylum Streptophyta; class Pinopsida; order Pinales; family Pinaceae; genus Pinus; species Pinus albicaulis. Next base: position 81,965 of record JAXQQM020072173.1, on the reverse strand, counting down.
TTTCTTAACAGTAAGAACAAACAAGAACTTGAGGAGATAGAAATTATTGATAGAACAAAGACAATCCTTGAAATAATGAAAGTAATTTCAAAGAAGAATTTAATGAAGTAGCTAGAAGAAAAATGTGAAAACATGAACATAGCTATAACCAAATTCAAGGTCAAATTTGAGACCTCGAGGCAAATAGCTTTGCCAAACATCCTAGTTATTAATGATAAACTCATGCCACAAGAGGACTATAACAAGAAGATCAGAGATCATGCAAAAGAGCAGGTAGACAAAACAAAGGGATAAGGAATTCCTATAGGAAAGGTTTTACTTAAAAGTTTTGAAGACTTGTTTTATCTTCAACATGAGATAAAACACTTATTTGTTATAAAACCACCTTTTGCTAGATTTTCTGAGGCATATGAAAACTTTAGGAAGTTGAAAAATATTAAAATTATTGATGAATAATCTTGGGAATTAGTCACTAACTTACTGTAAAAATTCAAATTGCAGTAAAAAGGATAAAAATAGTTTACTGATTTCACACAGTGAAAACAGAAAATTACAGCAGTAAGGCAGTTTTACAGTAGTTAAAGTGTATAAGTGGTTAAAGAGTATCGGAAGGAAGATAATATTTCAAAACATATTTGAAATATCTTGTGCCAACGTTGAAGGCAGCAAAGCAGCCAGCTAAACCCAATCCACAACAACATTTTCTATTTTATTTGGATAAATAGGACAACTTGCTAAGTTGTTAAGCAGTTGTCACTATTTGTTGTAAAAGATATTTTATTTCCTTAGAAAAATCCTATGATTATTCTAGGATATTTTGTAAACATTTTTGTATATATACTTCATCTTTTGAAGTATTATTGTGGAATAAATCGCTGAAGATTTCTATGGTCATTTTTGCTGTACCTGAAGGCTTTTTGTAGCAAGTTCAAGTAGCAGACTAGATCAAATCATCTAGCATCATATGTCAGGATTCATGTGATGAGCCATTGAAGTGAAGTAATTTATATTATCTTTGTTTATCTTCTTATGTTTTACATGCATCCATATATGTGTTCTAAATTTGAATTATGAACTAGGAGTATTATTACAGGATTTGTTAAAAGCACCATGTCTTTAACTAGTTATAATTTCTATGTTTTCTGTTGATTTCTAGAGTAGGGAAAGCTTAATTTCTCCCTCTTTTATACTGTCTACTCCTTCCTTATCCGGATGAAAAAATCCTTGATTGCTCTTTATCCCGATCAAAACACTTCACCAATTAGCCTTCCTAGATCTTCAATGACTTTTCTATCTTTCCCTGAAAATATTTGACTTTTTGACCTTGATCCTAGTCCTGTCTACTTGACATTTGACTCCTTAGCCCAATGGACAAAAAAATCTCTCACTATCCATCTCATTAAGTGATTTTTTCTCACCAAACCAAACAAAACCAAAACCAATTTGCACAACATAACTAGCCTAATATCATGTAATCAAAAGAAAGTTGAATCTTATAGAGAGAGCCCTCTCTGAACCCTAAGAAGGCTAGATCTTAGAGTTTAAAAGTTGGTCTGTGGCTACCTCTAATGTTATTTTACTTTAAATCAAATATCTCACAACTTTAGAATTATTAGAGTGATAATACCTCTCATCTTAGGGAGACATTTGTTAGCCACTGCAGATGCTTATATTAGTTGTTGGGTCGGAAACATGACTATCAAAAATTGGCCTTTGTCTAAATAACTAGTGTTATATCCTCCAGCCCAGCCTTCCACTGATCATGATCTCCCTATATGGTTGGAGGATGAAGAAGATGAGTTATATAACACTGCCTCTATGTGTACCATAGATGTTATTTGTAGAGGGGGGCAGCTTGATGAAGATGAACTCATCAACCATGCCATTCAAAACCAGTCCTCCACTAACACTCCTCTCGAAACCTTACTCAAAGATTCTGAAAGCCAACCTTGGATGGAAGTGCACTCAGTTGAGACAACCTCTGAAACCAACAAGGTTATTGAGTTTAGCCCATCCGAATCTCTAAAAATCAACCCAAACCTCTTGAATGAAGAAGAGAAGCAACTATGCCAGCTTTTGAAAGAAAATATTGAAGCATTTTATTGGGATTACAAGGACATGAAAGGGGTGCATCCTTCAGTATGCAGACATCAAATTTACATAAAAGAAGGATGCAAGCCTGTGATACAACCCCAAAGAAGGATGAACCTGGCTCTGAAGGACATAGTCAAAGAAGAGTTGCAGAAACTATTGGATGTAGGGTTCATATATACTATATCTAAAAGTGAGTGGGTATCCCCTCTTTTCCTAGTCCCAAAGAAGAATTGGAAGTGCATAATTTGTGCTAAATATCGATAACTTAACAAAGCCACCAAGAAATACCATTTCCCTTTGCCCTTTATAGACAAGGTCTTGGATGGCCTTGCGAGGAAGAAGTTATTTTCCTTATTAGATGGGTTCAATGGGTACAATCAGATTCAAATCACCCTTGAAGAGCATGATAAGACTAATTTCACCTGCCCTTGGGGTACCTTTGCTTATAGATTCCTACCCTTTGGGTTCTGCAATGCCCTGGCTACCTTCCAAAGAGCTTTCCTCGGCATCTTTTATGAGTTAGTCCATGACTCTGTCGAAATTTACATGGATGATTTCACACCATATGGGGATGACTTCTAGGAAGATCTCTCCAATTTGGGTAAATTACTAAGGGGTGCATTAAGATGCATCTCTCCTTAAGCCCAGAAAAGTGTGAATTCCTGAAGAAAGTAGGGGTTGTATTAGGTCACTCCATATCCCAAGTAGGAATACAGGTAGAGCCGAACAAAATCACTATCATCAAAAGGGTACCTGCTCCTCAAAATTAGAAAGATATCAGGAGTTTCTTAGGCTTAGCTGGTTACTATAGAAGGTTCATCAAAGATTTCAGCAAGATGGCTTCATCATTATTTTGGTTATTGGCCAAATATTGTAAGTTTATTTGGTCTGGTCCTTGTCAAGAGGCTTTCGAGCTCATTAAGGAATAGTTGACTACTTCCCCCATCCTCCAAGGTCCAAATTGGACTCTCCCTTTCCACATCCACACTGATGCATCAAACAAAGCTATAGAGGCAGCATTAGGACAATTAGAGGAAAAAATCCCTTTTTCCATTTATTTCATAAGCAAGAACTTGTACAAGGCCGAGCTGAATTATATTGTTACTGAGAAGTAGATATTAGCCATTGTCCATGCTTTGAAAAAATTTAGGCATTATGTAACTGGATATCAAACCTTTGTTCACACTGATCATGAAGTCATCAAATATTTAATGAAAAAACCAGATGTTAATGCTAGAATAATTAGATGGTTGTTACTTTTGCATAAATTTGATTTGACTATTGTAGATAAACCTAGAAAGGAGAATGTTGTTGTATACTTTTTGTCCAGGTTATCTCTCCCTACAAGTGAAGAAGGAATGGTGGATGACTAGCTTCTGGATGAGCATCTATTTGCTATGTGAACACTCTCACCATGGTTTGTTGATATAGCCAACTACTTGGTTGCTAAGAGACTCCCTCCTAATATTTCATTCAGGGAGAGGAGAAGAATCATAAAAAAAAATGCCCCTTTCACATGGATTGGGGGAAATATTTTCAAGCTAGGCCCTGATCAAATCCTAAGGAGATGTGTGAGGGAGTAAGAAGTTTTTGATATCCTCTCTGAATGTCATGACAGCCCATGTGCAGGCCACATTTCTGCAAAGAGTACTACTTACAAAGTTTTTTAGGCAGGATACTATTGGCCTACCCTTCACCAAGATTCCACAAGATACACCAACAGGTGTGACCAGTGCCAAAGGATGGGGAAACCCACACAAAGGGATGAAATTCCTTTACACCCTCAGGTGGCTCTTGAGTGATTTGATAAGTGGGGCATGGACTTTGTTGGACCTATCGATCCACCATCCGAACAAAATATGTATATCATAGTATGCAATGATTACTTGACAAAGTGGGTTGAAGCAAATGGAGTGAAGGTAGCAACCAAGGAGAAAGTAGCAGAATTTCTGAGGGAGAATGTGTTTTACAAATTTGGATACCCTAGAGAAATAGTCACTGATCAGGGAGCACAATTCACCTCTCACATCATTGAGAATCTTTTGAGGAAGCACAAGATTAAGCATGGAACTTCTACTGCCTATCACCCTCAGACGAATGGCCAAGTAGAAGTAACTAACAAAGCTTTATAGATAATCCTCACCAAGGTTGTGAGAAGCAGTAGAAAAGATTGGGCATACAGATTGGTAGAATCTACTTGGAAGACAACAACATGATTCACTATTTGGAAGACAACAGCATGATTCACTCCTTATGAACAATTCTATGGTGAGAAAGCTCTCCTTTCAGTTGAGTTCGAATTCAATACTTTAAGAATGAAAGCTGAATTAAATATAGATCTATCAAATGCCCAAAAAGAGAGGTTGTTGCAACTAAATGGATTGGATGAGTTCAGAATGTAAGCACGTCTTCACACAAAGGTAGTTCAGCTACAAAGGAAGGTATGGCATGAAAAGAACATCAAAGAAATGACCTTCCAAGAAGGATATTGGGTGTTGTTGTATGATTCAAGGTTTAAATATTTTAAAGGAAAGCTGATGAAAAGATGGTTAGGACCTTACACAGTGGAAAAATGTTTTGATAATGGCACAGTTCAAATCAGAACCATAGATGAGGAAGGAATCCCCTTGCTTGTCAATGGTCATAGACTTAAAATTTGCATGAATCCTTTGTCAAAGGCTGAGTTCATAAATTAAATCAGCAAAGAGGTGTATGTGATGGGAAACTCCATATTTTCCCACACCTCATAAAAAAAAGAGAGAAAAATAAATAAGCTTGTGGGTTGAAAACCTCAATGGAGGCAACTCACTTGCTCAAAAACAAAAGAGAGAGAGAGAAAGCGAATGAAGATCCGTGGGTGAAAACCTCTCTGAGGCGCCCAAGGAAATTTTGTGGGTTGAAAACCTCCATGGAGGCAACCCACTTTCTTACAAAAAAAAAAGGAACAAAAACAAAAATATACATCTGCATCTATGTGTTTTCTATGTTTTCTATTTTGTAGGTTGTTAATGGTTTCTAGAAACCCAGGGAAGCATTCATCTTCTTTTCCTTTCTTTTATTTTACCATCCATCCAATCATTCACTTCATTCATCTTCATAACTTCCTCCACCACCTCCATGCACCACATTCCTCCATTCCTGAGCACAAAGTAGTGAAAGAAGCAACACACATACTACTACAAACATCAGGAAGTTCCTTCAAAGACAGTTTTTCATGTACTGCCAAGAAGAAAAAAAAGGAAAGCTACACAACAGACTCTAGGAGAATGATAATTCCACCCATGGATTCTCAAGAACCCCACACGACATCCATAGCAAAGAGAAACAAAAATAAAATATTTGTAGCTCACTCAGGAAGCTGCTCATTCAACAAGCTGCTCATTCAGAGTACATGAATATGGTGAAGAACACAACATCTAAAAGGCTTGTCTCCAACCTCCAGCTCCTACAAACGCCTTGACCACAATAGGCAAACTCAGGTATAACTTCTCACCCCTCGCTATGCATCCATAATATCTAGAAATAATTAAATTTTCACACTTAGAGTTTAAGGGGCAGAAAGTTGGCCAGTTAGCTTGGCCACCATCGTGAAATATGACTGGAGGATAACTGCAAAGACACACCACCTGTGCATGCAAAATAAAATAATTTAAATCAATTGGAGTAGAGAATAATGAGGGGAGGAAACACACAATCCATCATGAAATAAAAAGAGTAGGAAACAACGGTCTCTAACGAAAATTGGAGTTGAGCCAAGTTACATAAGCGCTCAAAATTAGCTGCGCAATCTAATAAAAAGAGATCTCGTCTCATCCAAACTAGTGAATTGAGAATTTTTTAGGGAAAGAGACCAAAGGGAGCCGCAGCATAGCAGTGCCGAGTTTTGGCTACATATTTAAACAGCATGCAAAAGCAACAGCAGAACAGTGTCATGGCCTGGTCCTCTTTCATAAATATGAGCAGGGAAGATTTTGTAGCAACCCAAACAAGGCAGAATTCCACTTCTAGCCTAACAGGAGAAGAAGAAGAACCAGCCGAAGAAGAAGAACCAGAAAAAGAGGAAGAACTAGAAGAAGAAGAAGAACCAAAAGAAGAACCAGAAGAAGAGGAACAAGAGGGACTAGAAGACGAAGAGGAAGAGACAAAGGGCCAAAGAAAAAATAGAAGAGATAGCAATAGAAGTCATAGAGGTAGAAGAAAGTGAGCAAGAAGCAGACTCACGGCACAACACCACATTCCCTCAAGACTAAGAGGTAGTTGCCACCTTATCTCCTTTAAGCGCAAAGAGAAAATGGCAGACCTCTATGTATTTTAGAGCTAACAAGAGTTAGAGGATAAATCGGAGAGAGCCAGAAAATCCTCCCACGATCCCAATTATCATTGAAGAATCACCAAGGGAGGAGGAAAGAATCGAAGAAATAGTTCTGAAGGAGCAGTTGCAGAAGGAACAGGTAGATAATGTAGCACTAAAGGAGCAATTGCAGAAAAAAGGGGAGAAAGTAACCACCACAGCAAAATTATGCATAGAAGCCCTTCAGCAAGGATTCCCTTCTGAATCATATGTTGTATACCTCAAGGAGCAATGACTCCTATTTGATATAAAAAATATAACCTCCCATGGATCCCTACCTTTCAAGGATTGTAGGCAATTCATGTATTTCTACAAACAAGCTAACATGGAGGATCAAGAAAAGATGGCAAATTTTTATGTGCATAACCTTGTGCTGACAAATTTGGATACTTGGAACCCCAATCCTACAATGGGGGATATGCAGTTGATGGATTTAGTATCTTGGATGATGAATGAGAACACTAGAGAAAAATAGATATGGAGAGTCATGAGAAGAAGAAATAGAGAACCCTTACATATCAGACCATAATTGTTCAACCCAAGAGGAGTTATCCTTAACCGACGAGAGATTGAAAGGGACCTTGCACTAGTTGAAAGCTACCTTCATACTCAAACATAGGTAATAGGGAACTTTGATGATGTTTCTAGGGAGATATAATATGAGTGCATTATGGCCAACCAGAGGAGATGGAACAACCTCCCTTACAACCTCAAGAACAATGAGTACCATACTCTAGGAAGACTGAGGGATGCATTGGAAAGGGCACCATTATACAAGAGGGCCATGCAGGCCAAAAATATCCAGTGGTTGGGACTAAAAATCAACCCAACTTTGTTGTTGGGGCTGACTAATTAAATGGACACAAATGCACAAGATAAAGAATGGGAGAATGTAGAAAAGAATAATGTTTTCTACCCCCTCGGGGAAATTCCCACACTTATTCCTTAGGAAATTAGGGGGTTGTCAGAGCCTTAAAGGAAATGCAGGAGGAGGATTATGTGCTCAAAGGATGAGCAACCATTCAGTAGGGGGGTGATGATGAGCTCCATCATTAGAAATATTTGGAGGGGTTAATAGTCACCTTTTTGCCTTCTTAGATACATTTTTCTTGCATTTTTATTGTTATTTGGTTTTATGATGCTAGTATAGGTGGTGATTAATGCTAACATAATCTGAGTGCCTAATATAAGGTTGAGTGCATAAAATCATGAATTATTAATAATTTTTATAAGTATTTTAACATAAAGACTCAGAGGAGACAACAAAGAGCAATTACAAGAGGATTTTCCACCCTCTTTCTGTTTGAGTTTCGGGAAGAAATTGTATTACCAAGTCCGAGTCTCTCTTTCGCTTTTTTATCAAGCATTTATGTATGTTTCCTATGCATGAACCCATAGGTGTGTTTCACTTCTGAGCACTCCTCTTACACCTCCATTCCCCTCCTTTCCTTCTCACCTTAACCCTGCACTTACCCTTTTTCCTAATGCACTTAAGCCCTTCAAGCCATATTCCTTTGCTTTTCTACGTTAACGACTGCCTTACCATTTTTATGCAAAACACATGAAAAACCATTCAAAACCACCGAAAACCTGACCTCATCCTTTGCTCCTTGAGTCTCCCACCACCGTACGTTTCACTTCGAAAATCACAACATTTGGCTTTTACCTTTAACACTTACCTCTCATTCCTTGCGATTGCGATATTGTGAAATCACAAATCGCACTTCGCACCATTTACCTTTTACCTTTAACACTTACAAATCATTCTTTTCAATTGTGATATTTTGAAATCTAAAATCACACTTCACACTGTTTACCTTTTACCTTTAACACTTACTGCTTGTTCTTTGTGATTACGATATTGCGAAATCACAAATTGCACTTCGCACCGTTTACCTTTTCTCCCTTAACACTTACTGTTGGTTCCTGTAATTGCGATATTGCAAAAGCGCGCCCCACTGTCAGTCCCACCGCCACGTTGCCATCGCAAATTTCACTTCACATCCTTTAGCCTTTACCTTAACACTTACCGCTCATTCTTGTGATTGCGATATTGCGAAATCGCAAATCAAAAATCGCACAGTTTAACTTTTCACATAACGCTTACCGCTTATTCTGCCGATGCGATAACTCCGCCAGGTCACTCATTGCACTTCGCAGAACTTACCACATCGCAGATCACAGCCCGCAACTTTTACCACGTCGACAATTGCACTTTGCACATTTTATTTCATTCTTGTTAATCCTCACTGCTATTCCTTTAAACTTGCGATATTGCGATTCGCTACATCACACTTCGCACTTCGCAGAACTTATTTCATTCTTGTTAATCCTTACCGCTATCCCTTTAAACTTGCGAAGTTGCAATTGCAACATCTCACATTGCAACTTTTGTCCTCCATCACACTCTGCCATTGCATTTTTGAGTTCTATCCGCTCCAAATTCATTTCTCACGCTATCATAAATTTTTATAAGGGTTTAACCCCCTCTTTCTGCTTCCAAACCTTGTTTCATGTGTTAAACCCCCTATTAGCCTCTTTTAGCCCTTTTCTTCCCTCTAAGCTGAAAATTAAATCTTTTTAATTAGAATTAAGTCATGGATAGCTTAGTTGCATGGATATAAGCATGGTAGATAGATCATAGGATAAGTAGAGTGCATTTAGCTATTTGGCCAAGTTAAGTGTGGTTCAGGATTAGTTTCCTTTCTGTTATTTGTTTTCTACAAATTAAATTAGTTTCCTTCCTACCATTTATTTTCAGCAATTTAATTTATTTTCTTATAGTCATTTCCTTCATGCACATTAAATTAGTTCCAATTCTATCATTTCCTTTGTGCAATCTAGTTTAGTTTCATTAAAGTGTGACAGACTTCACTGAGAACCCCTAGAAGTAGCATCATTTCGTAAAGAGGAAGAGGAAGACATGAACATAATGCATCTTTTGTGTATATATCATTTTCACCTCAAATTTTGTACTAACCCCGAGTTGATAAAGTAAAGTAGGGCAGCCCCTCGGAGTTGCAGCACTCTTGGTGCAATACCAAGGCTCACCACATGGTTGAGCACTGTGACTTCCCAATGCGTAGCCCTTTGAGGAAAATACTATGCATTACGCAGTTCCATGAGGCAAGGGATCAAATTGAGGCTTACTACTATGTAATGCATAGTTAAATCAAGCTGAGTGAGGTCAAGTTGATCGAAAATAAAGCTCTCCAGAATTTGACTAAGTGTGGGGTCAATGAGGTAGAAGTGAAACTAGGATTAGAATTATGAATGATCACACACACTCATAAAAATTGATGACACAACATTGAACACTCAGTACACAAGAACAACATTATCCCCTCAATGCGACATCAATACAACAATCTCCTCCAAGTGTGACACGTAGGATGTACTTTGCGATGAAAGTGACGACACTAGTGCAACAATGTGTGAAACTTTGGGAGTGAGTCTAATACAGGTATATATCATAAATAGGACACATTGACACCAAATTTACCCCTTGAAATGACCCATAACTCCACTTTTGTGATATGCGACACTTCCCATGCCAAAATATGACACTTTATTTTTCTTCACAAAGGGACTAGAAAACTTAAAGGATATGCATTATATGACCCCTACTACTAGAATCAACAAATTGCAAGATAGAAGTAGGCTTTGAAATTTAGATATAATCCAAAATTTTGGAGGGTTTTGTAGCAGCAACAACACTCCCAAGTCTCAAGGGGTAATACAATACCTCCCCTGGGCCTTGGATCAACTTGTAGAAATTCCTTGTAGATTCAATCTGCTTATGTAATTTACTAAATCAAAAGACTTGAATATACTCTATTCATCAATGGAAAGAGATTAATAAATAGATAAATAAAAACATAAACATGAGACAATATTTAACACACATACTGAGAATTTTATCTAGGGGAAATCAACAACTCAAAAGCCCTTCCTATCTGTATTGTATTAATCAAAAAATAGAGAAGAAATACAATGCTCGTTGAAGCTTGAGCAACCTCTGCACTAGTATAATATATCTCACTTCTTGACAGACTAACTCTGGCCAATACTTAGCCAAATTCCTACTTTCCCAAGCTCATATTTACTTACAATATTCAAGAAGGAATTAGCACCTATTAATTGGGGAAATTTCTCATTGGGAATTGCGCAATTCTGGTAGGCCCTTCTCTGAATGTATGCACCACCTGTACAACTTGGATAATTCTACAACTGATAGTACACTTCCCTTGAACCCTAATATCAATTGGGTAACTCGATTTATCTACATGCATAAATTATTCCAAGTTGATTGATGAGTTAACTGAAAGATCAATTGAAGTTACACCCCACTACTGGACCCTCCACTAGAGTCTAGTTCTTAATTAGTTAGAACTAGTTTAACTCATAATAACTCAAATTAAATGAACTTAATTGCTATAAATTAGAAATCACTCATAAATAAACACAAATAAAATGTCTCCAACTCGAATTAACTAAGTCAACTGAGTGACAAGGCCACGTCACCTCACTTAACTACCTCCAAGTATTTTACTTAAATTGAAATTCGAATTTCTCCTAATTAATTTGGGTAAAATTAAATTAGAAATTTATTGTTGCATTTTCAAGACTCCCTCTCAGTAAGAAATGGATTATCTCATACCTCGATCCCTCCTCTATGAAACTCGAATTTTCATCTTGAAAATTCCTTTGTCAAAATGTTTACGTCATGTTAGTATGTAGGAATATATTCCAAGAACATGATTATCCTTTGCACACAATCTCGTAGATGGTGATACCGGATGTTGATATGATTAGATCTATCATGAAATAATGGATTCTCAAAGAGTTTGATACAACTCTGGTTGTCACAGTAAATCACAATAGGACCCATATTCTGACCAAATAACCCAACAATATTTTTTCTCATCCAAATAGCCTCACATGCTACTTGACTTTCAGCCATGTACTCTTCTGCTCTTAAGATGAGTGCAATATATATTTGCTACTTGTTGTACCAAGAAACTACTACTAACCCAGCATTGAAAATGCCTCCTGATGTGCTCTTCCTATCTAATCGACTCCCCACCCAATATGCATGGGTGAAGCCTTATAGATTCACTCCCTATGTTCGTTTATACCGAAGACCAAATTGAGTGATGCCTATGAGGTATATCAACACATGCTTTTCCACCTTCTAATAAATTTTGGCTGGATTAACCATTTCTTTACTAAGATAGTTAACCGCATAGAACATGTATGGTCGTGTGCTTACCAAATACATAAGTGAACCCACAAGCTATCTGTATATGGTAGCCTCCACTACTTCACCTGAAGTAACATCTTCCTTCCTCCAATTCCCTGCTAGATGAGTCTCCATAGGTTTTCTCTTCTCCATGTGGAACTTATTCAATATTTTGTTTGCATACCTACCTTGAGAGACATACAGTTCCTCATCCCCTTTCCATACTTCCAAACTAAGGAAATAATGCATGAACCCCATGTCCTTCATCTCGAATTATCTTGCAAGATCCTCTTTGCAAGGAATGATCAACTTCTCATCTCTGGTCAAAATTAAATCATTAACATATAATACTATAATCAATAATTTACCTTCAACAACCATATGGTAAATTTTTTCATCTTCTTCACTTTTGGTGAAGTCTAACCTCGTGAGATAGTTGTTGATCCTGGTGTGCCAAGAATGGGGTGTTTGCTTCAATCCATATAGCACTTGCTTGAGTCTACACACATGTGAATTTGTGTTGAAGGTCTCAAATCCTTCTAGTTTCTCAATGTAAACCTCTTTTTGAATCACTCCAATGAGGAATTTTGTCTTCACATCCATCTGATGGATCGTCCATCCCATCTGTGCTAAAAGTGCTAGAATTGACCTGATTGAAGCTTACCTTGCTACAGGAGAAAATGTATCCTCATAGTCAATTCCCTGCACCTGAGAGAACCCTCTGACCATAAATTTGGCCTTGTGCTTCTTTATGCTACCATTTGTTGCATGTTTTACCCTGTAAAGCCATTTGGAACTCACCACTGACTTGTCTACTGGTATTGGGACCACTTCCCCAACATTGTTTCTGACGATCGATTCATATTCCTCTACCATGGAATCAACCCAAACTAGTTTCTACACTTCTTCCTCGAATGAGGATGGTTTAGTCTCTACAAGCTCGCACATGAGAGCCATGTAGCTAGTGTACCGATCCAGTGGCCTCCTCTACCTGCTTGCGATGTGGGTTCTCCCACATTCTCTCTTGCATCATGAACCAATTATTCAACTTCCCTACTTTGATTCCTTCCTCCTATGGATGTATCTGCTTGGGTGGTTGTCTCCACTCTTTGCTCCTTTTCCTGTGGCTACTCCACAACTTCCTGATGTTCTTCCTTTGGAGCCAAAAGCTCCTGACTAGGCTGCAACTAAATCTCCTTCTCAAGATAACAACTCATTGCATTCTCCTCATCAAATTTTACATCTCTTCTGACCATTTCATCCTGATAGATGGCAAGTACACATGATAGTTGTGAGTTGTTTCAGTGTATCCCACAAATATGCCCAACTCAACTATAGGCTCTAGATTTTTCCTTGCATCCTTGGAAACATGACTATTAACTAATGATCCAAATATCCTGAAGTGTGAAAAATCTGGTTTCTTCCCTGAAAAAGCTTTCTCTGGTGTAGTAACTTATGCCAAGAACCCTGTGAGGAATCATGTTTTGCAAATAAACATTTATGTTGCATGCTTCAACCCACAAGTGCAGTGGTATGCTATGCTCATGTAACGTTGCCCATAAATTTCCCATAATACTTATTTTCTTCCTCTCAACCACCCCATTTTGTTGTGGGTTATGAGGGGTTTTCAACTCCCATCGGATTCCTTCTTTTGAATAGAAATTCTTAAACTCATTCAACACATTATCCACTGTTATCGCTCCTAAGAGCCTTCACTTTCCTGCCAGTATCATTCTTAATAAGTTATTTAAATGCAACAAAATAGGAGAATGTTTTGCCTTTCTTCTGCATGAATAAAATCCAACGCTTCCATGAGAAATCATCTAAAAATATCTCATAATGCATGTTCTTGGTCATGGAGGCTATCGAGAAAGGCACACACACATATATGAGTGAATCCTTTCGAGGATTGCTTGTGCCTTACTATCCCGATCATTGAAGGTGTATTTCATGTACTAGTTCCCCAATTTACACCCTTTGCATGTATCTCTATTCTCTAGTACACCTTTGGGAAGTCCTGTAGAAATTGGCTGCATGATCTCCAAAGTGCCATGGTGAAAATGGAACAATATTCTATGCCATAATTCATCGATGTCTCAGCTCTACACCTTCTCTTCTTTTGTGCTCAATGCTGCACAATATCCTACATCTAATTTGTAAAGGTTCTTCACTCGAACCCCAATATTCTTCACTTGTCCCAAGGTGATGTGTTGCAGGAAAGCCTTCCCTTTGGTCAATATCACATCATAGCCACGACCTTCTAATACTGCTACCTAAACAAGATTCTTGTTCAAACCTGGTACATACATCACATCCTTGAGCCTGATAGGGGAGACAGACTCCCTCTAAAAAGTAACTGTAACAATACTGGTCATGTTATACCTTCATCATCTCCCATATCGATGTGCATCTACTGATCCGTCTCCTCCAAGTCATTGAAAAATTATTTGTTTCTCGTCATATGGAATGAAGCCTCACTATCCAGATACCACACACTACCCATCACTTTGCTTTCCAAGCATGTAATGAGGGTGAAGTCCAACTTGACTTGGGAAGCCAAAGATTCACCTGCTACTCCTCTTGAGGAATTATTTCCAACCTTCTTATGTGGACACTTCATGGCATATAAGTGTCCTAGTTCATCACAGTGAAATCACTTGATTTTCTACAAGTATTTCTTCTTGATGCCTTGCCTAGAATCCCCTTTGGATTGGGATTTATTCCCTTACCCCTTATTTTCCTTTCAACCAAAGCATAGTTCACCACATCATCAAACTTGGATGACATTCCATCTATGATGGTCCACCTTATCTCTTCTTGCACTAAATCCAACATCAATCATTCCCAATTTGGTAGCTTCTCCCTCCCATTTATTGAATCCTAGTAGTTGTGCCAACTCTTGGGAAGGCATAGAAATGCTAGGGTTACCAGATCATCTTCTAAAAATATAACACCAACACTCCCAATTTTATCACAAAACTATGTGAACTTTCTCAAGTACTGTGGTATTGTGTTGCCCTTCTGCATCTTGATATTATGGAACTTGTCCTTGAGTGTCAGATTCATGTGTTCACTACTGTTCTAGACTAGATCTGTCAATGCTTGCCACATTGCATATGGAGTCTCTTTCCCATGGATATTAGAGACAATATGGTCTCATATTCCCTCCAATATGATCCTTTGTGCCTTGGCTTCACACTTCTCCCAATCTTCTAGATCCTATACATCAATTGCTACTGGTTTTTGGATATAATGATCAATGATTTCTTTCAACCCATTGTCTTCCAGGATTGCCTCCATGCGGTCCTTCCAAGCAACATAATTTGAGCTTCCCTCAAGGGCATACTCAAGCCTTATTATGTAGAACTCCATCCTGATAGCTTTGAAGAATTGATCCTACAAATTCGATCCTCCTGAAACAACAAGTTCAAAATATCTTCTCTATTGTGGTTCCTGCTTTGATACCATGTATAAATTCCTTGTAGATTAAATATTCTTATGTAATTTACAAAACAAAGACTTGAATCTACTCTACTCATCAGCGGAAAAAAAAAATTATCGATTGAGAAATCACAACATAAACATGATACAATATTCAACATACATACTCATAATTTTATCTAGGGGAAAGAAAAAACTCAAAACCCCTTCGTATATGTATTACATTAAAATAAAATAGCGAAGAAATGCAATTCTTTCTCAAGCTTGAGAAACCTCTGCACTAATATAATCTATCTCATTGCTTCACATACTGACCCTGGCAAATACTGAACCAATTTCATGCCTTCCCAAGCTCCTATTTCCTTGCACTGTTCAATAAGAAATTACCCCCCTATTAATTAGGGAAATTTGTCATTTGGAATTATGCAATTTTTGTAGGTCCTTCTCTGACTGCATGCACCACTTGTACAACTTGGATAATTCTACTACTAATAGTACATTTCCTTTGAACTCCAACCTCAAATGGGTAACTCAAGTTATCTACATGAATCAATTATTTCAGGCTGATTGATGATGTAACTGAAAGATCAGCTGAAGTTACACCCCACTACTGGATCCTCCACTAGTTCTTAATCAATTAGAACTATTTTAACTCATAATAACTGAAATTACCCTACCTGATTACTAGAAATTAGCAGCGAGTCATAACTAAACATAAATCAAGTACATCCAACTTGAATCAACCAAGTTAACTAAGTGACAATTCCATGCCACATCAGTTAACTACTTATGTGTATTTTACTAAAATTGAAATTATAATTTCTCCTAATTAATGTGGGAAAAATTAAATTAGGAATTTCTTACTTTATTTTCAACACAACTACCGCACCACATGGTAAATGTTAAGCCAATTGGGGAACATTGGTCCAAGTGTAGCATCTTTTGGATAATGCTGGGGAAATGAGTAGACTATTTAGGGTTATGGAGGTACCCATGACATGAAATTATACCCATCACATGATGAAACCACCTTTTAATATAGTCTCCAGTGCTGCATCCTCGACATTAGGTATAATAATTCATTAGTGCATATAATTGAACCAAGCATGTTAATCAATGACACATTGATACTTCATATGAGGCTTCCCTTATGAATTTGGGGATTTGATGTCAAAGTATCATTACCTCGCTATTTAGGAGTCGTTAATAAATGACCCTATTAGGTGTTCCCAGTCCCTAAGGGGAAAGACATATCTGATGTACATCCTTCAAAAGATAGGTGGTATATGAGTGATGATGAAACAGATAGGGTCAGAGGGATATGAAGGCAAAATTCCATGTGTACAAGGATACAAATAATGATGGATGCCCACATATTGGGTATATAGATGTAGGAGGGAGAAATTGTGGATACATGAGCTACCCCATCCTTTGTTTTTCAACCCATATTTTATTTGTCTTTTGTATTTTCTTGATTTTTCTTTGTATTACTCATCGGGGATCCAATAAATGAGTGCATTATATGAATGATACAAAGTAGTTACTACCCCCTTAAGGTGAAGTAGTTTATCTCCCACTAGGGTTTGGTACATGCATGGATTCCTTGATGATGTGGGGGCACTCATGAGGCCCTAGGAACCAATTTGATGACCATGATAAGGGGTAGAGCCCATGTTTGGGTTTTTTATTATGTGATATATTAAATGTCCCAACCGTATTTTTCATTTCATGATCTTATTTTTCTTTTGTTTATTGTTTGTGGCCATAACCTGCTTTTAACCCTTTTTTTAGTTGCATCAACCTATGGGGAAACATTTCCAAGCTCGAACTAGATATGTGGACAAGGGAAGGGGGAGTGTCAGTGCCTTATGGACCCATTGGTCATGTGGATCTAGAGAGGGAAAATGATGAAATATGGCTTGTAATGTGCGAAGATGAGTGAAAAATGTGGAACGGGAAAATAGGACCATGCTAGCAAAATTGAGGTTTGCCAAGTAATGTCCTTCATAAAACCATGTTTCAATAGGGGAGATACCACAAGACTAGGATTAAGGATTAACCCCCCATTTAAGTTGAGGGAACAAAACCATGGTCAAAACTGTAGAGCCTCAACACTACCTCAATTTTGACATCCATTTCACTACATTTTCTGTTGAGATTTTGTGTATTTGGAGTAGCATCAGTTGTGCTCTAAGTCCCAAATTTTGTGGAGGGAATAGAGTAAACTTGATCTACAAGACCCAAAAATTGATTTGGGAAATTTCATCTAGTTTAGGAGATATTAAATTAATTAATTATTTTAATGTATTTCCTAAGTTAAAACTTAGGAAACTTAAATAATTAAAGTGAATTTAATTAAACATGTGATGAAATTTCCTTAAGTCACACGGATCAATATTTCTTTTAATCGTAGCCATTGATTAAAGTTTCAATCTTGGTTGTTGGTTTCCCAATGATAAAAGTATAAAGGAAAGGCTTGGGGTCATTTGTAAAGACACACATAGGTAGAGCACTGAAGCTAAGTTGAGATTCTAGGGCAGGTTTGATAAGAATTCTCAGAAGTTTTTCAGCTGTAGAGAGGGGAATTTAGGCCAAGGAGATGATCTAATCTCAAGGTCTAGAATACACAAGAGGCAGATATCAGTTCAGAGGACAAAGTAGAGAAGCAAGGAAGCTGCAGCAGCAAGGACAATGCAGTCCCTCCAAGGATAGCATGATTTTTCAGCTGGAAGCCCTCAGGGGTTACACAAAGAACCTAAGGGGCAGCGTAAGGCCTATGTCACCCAGTCTGGGGTAACACATACCTTTACGGAGTAGTGCTAAGGGTCAAAGGGGCTTCATAGGATGACACAGAGGTTTCAGGGGCAACGCTGGGGTTTCTAGGCCCTAGTTTTGGCTGAGTTCTGTAAATCCCATTTGAGGGTGTGGATCAGTCACTATTTTGTCCCTAGATTAGCCAATGAGTTGTGGATCTATTATCTATCTATCGATTTTTCCAGATCTGGAACCTAGGCTTGTTGTATTCAGAAAATTCTTAATAATAAAACCCTCCAGTAGGCAGAGACCGGTTTTCCCACATTGGGTTTTTTCCGGGTACTATTTGTCCAGAAATAATTGTGTCACTTTGTCTATGTGTGCATGTACTTGTTCTAGATATGAATTGGTGGAGATATGTTATGTGTTTTTCTTTGATTTTAACTTGAATTTATTCAGTTAATAACTTGTCTAAGTAGGAGGAGCATAACCAGATTAACAGTAAATAATTTCTGCATAAAGTGTAAAGATTCATAAATTTCCGCATTTTCCTCCTTTTTGTCAGACTCCATAAGCTCAAGAAAGTATTTACTTGCACATTTTTAGCCTAGTAAGGTACCTTAATAAACTCTTTTTCATTTTTAAAGTTTTCTTATTATTTGAATAAAACTTGTATTTAGCTACAGAATTCATGCAATTCTGTAGCTAATCTTTGTTTCTATAGCCACCACCATGGTCTAACAGGTTCTGAATAATGAATGAAGACACGAAGTACATGGGCAATTGGGAAATTATCCATTCATGGATTCTATCCTATATACCTGTACAGAATCAAGAAGGAAAGTGCCTAGGATTGTGGTCAAAGGGTCAGTCAAAGCAAGAACCAGAACAAGCGAGCGAGTAGCTTAAGCTTCACGATTTTCTCTCCACATAGAAAATTGTGAAAGAAAAAAAAATCACATTTTTGTTTAGAGTTTTATGCATATTTTTATTAGTCTCCAAAGGCGTGATAGCCTCAAACATTCAATTCAAATCAGTTATAAATATCGGGTTGTGTAAACTTGAAACAAGTTCAATTTTATTGGAAGACTATCATATATTGAAACTCTATTTTTATCAAGCAAAGGAGAAGGAGTTTATGGAATCATCAATGCGTAACTAGTTGTGAATAAGTTCAGAACCATTATGTTGTGTAGGGCCCCTACACATAAGAGGTTTAATTGTTTATTTTTCTATCATTTCATAATATAGTTTCTTATGCTTCTTGTTGTGTTTTCCACATAAATATAAACTTTGTTTACTTTGTTTTCTTATTGCAATTGATAATATAGATAAAATCTATTTACATTTGTGCTTTGTAGATTAAAATATATATTTCATTTTCGTACAATAGACATATGCTCTCTTTTTATTTTCATTGCAAATTGCTTTCGAATTTCCATAGTATAGATGATCAGATTTGACACTGTTACTTCACTGCTTGTTATTTTCAGTTGCAGAATTTCCTTTTGATTAGAATAGATGGTTTGATTTATAATTGAATAGGCTTAGAGTTAATTTAGTTAGATGCTCTACTTTATAATTGAATAGGTTTAGAGATAATTTAGATAGATGTTTTGCTAGACTAAGAGATAATTTGGATTGATGTTTTTTTTATAATTGAATAGACTTGGAGATAGTTTACATAGATGTTTTGTTATTGATTAAATAGATTTAGAAATAATTTATCATAGTGGCCGGCATAGGTTGATTTGATATAGCTTAAGATTTATCATTTAGAATAATTTCTTTTTATGCAATATAATTTTATCATAGATTAATTTCCTTTCTTAGATAAATGTTTCCTTTTCTTCCTTCTTGCAAGTTTTATCTTTCAATCATTAAAATACTTTCTTTAAGAGTGATTACTTTTTAGTGATTTCTTTTTTTTTAATTTCATTCACATAAAAACTCCAAAAACATACAAAAAGATTGAAGTTCCTTCTTGTTTCTAGAACTTTAGTTTTCTTGAAGTCAATTGTTAACTTTTAGATAAGCTAAAATAGGATTCTCATCATAGCCTTGATAGTTGAATTTAGATTTCATTTCACAAATCAATTTTAATTTTCTCAATTCGATTTAGACATTCAAGATAAACACAAAATCCTAAAAAAAAATCCAAAACATATAAAATCAACACAATGAATTAAGTAAGAAAACGCTTCTAGCATATATAGTGCACTTGCACTTCATAAGATTACTAACTCCAGTTAATAATTTACGATAGAAATTCAAGACATTAAATTGACTAAATTTTTTTCCGTCATTGTCGGTTAAGTGTAATTAGGAGCCTTATCTCTTAATCTAAAAAAAAACAACAAAAACATAAAAAAATGACATGCATAGAGAAATAGATTCTAGAGGTAGATTTGTAGCTAGAGGTAAAAGTTTGATCCCAACAACACCACTCACTCCATTAAGACCTCGTAGTGCCACACAATTCACCCAAACTTGTATTCCATTCTTAGAAGTAATACATAGACTTCCTAAGGTGTAGAGACTCTCCAACTTCATCAATTGAAGCAGTTATAGAAGAAGAAGACCCTAGATCCCCAACAGAAGGTGTAATATTTTTGACCTCTAATGGAGAACAAATCTTAGCCCAAGAGCTAGAAATCCATAGTGGAGAAGAAGAAGAAGAAGTATTCTTTAATATACCATTGATAGAGGAACCAGAAGAATCAGAAGAGGAACAAATAATTCCAAATTTAGAAACCTAGACTAGTTCTAAGGAATCTACAGTGGTTGGAGAAGGAGAAGGAGAAGTACACAATCTGAATGATGACCAATTAGGACCAGGAGGAGGTAGACCTAGTATTGGAGATGGAGGACAAGGTGGAGGTCGAGGTAGAGGAAGAGGAAGGGGAGAAGAAAGAGAAGAAAGAAGAGAAGGAGGAGGAAATAGAGAAGAAGCAGATCTCATTGGATTTCATATATTAGATGAGGATACAATTGCCACATTGAAGAATATCTCACCTACCATCCTCCCCAATTTTCATTGATTAAGGAGTGAAGATCCTGAAACATTTCTATTTGAATTCGAAGTTTTATGTAGATCATATGACTACTTACTCGATTCTCAAAATTTGAAATTGTTTCTTGCAACTCTTAAGGATGAAACATTAAAATGGTTCATGGGCTTAATAACAAATTCTATTAGGACATGGGAAGAAAGGCTAAACTTTCATTACCATTTCCACAAAGGCCAAACCAACTACCTGCTCAGCCACTTCCAAACCCAATCAATAAAAATGCACAACCTATTTATAACATGGAGGGGAAAATTTTCAGACTTATATGATAACTCCACTAGATCTTAATAACGTTCAACTTAGATCTAGTAGGATATTAGAGAAGAAGATGCCTTCTTTTGTTATTTAGGAAAAAGAAAAAGATGATCACTCTGATGAGGAGATTTTTCTTCATCAAGATAAAAATCTTCAAAATAAAAATAATAATTCTGGAGAAGAGAAATCTCTTCATCGAAATCAAAATTTTCAAAATAAAACACAAGATAATCCAATAATCCAATAACTCAACTCCTATAATTAACTATTTTAATGTGGTCCCTAAGTCTAAACTTAGGGAAATTAAATAATTAAAGGTTATTAATAAAGAAAAGTGAGAATCTTCTCGAAAACGAAGATCAAGTCATCTTTTAATCTGAGCCATTGATTAAAGATATAATCCTAGTCGTTGATTCATCAGTGAGAAGACTATAAGAATAGGCTTGAGGGTCATTTGGAAATCAAGTCGGGTACATTCTCAGTACCCAAAGGAAATAGATTCTAAAGTAAGAGAATTAGATTTCAGTAGGTGAATTTGTAGAGGCGGGGTTGCAAAGACAAAAGAAGGAGGGAAAAATCAACAGACAGAGAAGAAGCATAAGGCAGAAGGGTGAAGGGAAGGCAGTGTTGATCGGAAGCATCATGCCCTCCACACAGAGTTACGCAGTCCCTCCCTCGACTGGGTAGAGAAGCTACGCAAAATGAAACAGAGGGGCTAGGAGGCCATCCCTGTGTCGGGAATTTATCTAGGGTGTCTGGAAAATTCACATAAGATGTATGCTATTTTATTTTGCTCACCAATACTTTTGTAAAATATCTTTTCACTGCTGAAGATAAATACAAACCCTCATTTTTTGCACCGTTTTTCCCACATTGGGGTTTTCCAGGGACAATTCTCCAAAAATAATTGTGTTCATATGGTTGTTTGTATTATGCTATATGTGTTATTTATGTTCTTCTGATTTTGATTAGAGTGAAGTACTGCAACTGTGTTTATTTCAAAATTTATTGAAGCATCTGTAGATAACTTATCAAATAAGTAGGCAAAATAAATCAGTTACTACAGTAATAATTTTCAGATTGAAAATTTCACTTTTTCTCTTTTCCTTTCCTCTGCACAATGATTTCTTCTTTTGTTGGAGACAAATCAATGATGTCCTCTACCATAGGTTTCTTACCTTTGTCTGTAATTTCAGTCTTTTTACTATCCATGACACCTTTAGCAAGCTGCAACCCGGTGAGTGGTTTTCTTGGTTGGAACATAAACCCTACATATTCTCCTGAGAAATCAAGTTTTTTTCCAGTAAGACCCTTATTTTTCTTCTTTCTTCCTTTGATATCTACAGCTTTGACCACTGGAGTTTATTATTTGTCTATAGCTTGAATAATGTCTTCAAGGTTGCCTTTCCCAAGTGTTTGGCTCCTTGTTATCCTTCCATGACTCTTCTTGATGCGCTTGGACTTGCGATTTGTAGGTGTGGACTATGGCACTTATGTTTCCTGTGCATGCTCTATTTCAAAATCCATGGGCTCTACAATGGGCTTCATTTCATCCTCATTTACACCTCATTATGTATATTTATTAATTATTAGTTAGATATAGTTATCTTAGTTTTTATTATGAAAGGGCATGATCAAAGATTATGCCTCTTCACCAAGGGACACCATGAGGCTATATTTAAAGCCTCAGTGATTCCCCATTGTAATCATATCTCATATCTCATATTTTATCAATAATAATATATACTTATTCAAGTTTACCAGAGTTTTTACACTCCATTGGTATCGGAGCCATCGCTCTTCGGGATCTTTGTGATCACCCAGAATTAAGGAATTACAAGAAAATTTCAGAATTGCAGATTTTTTTAAAAACCAAGTGCTTGTGGGCAACAACATTTGTTTCTAAAAATAAGAAGGAAGAAATACATATATAATATATATATATATATATATATATATATATATATATTTAAAAGAAAATAGTTCCAAAAGAAAAAGAAAAAGAAAAAGTAAAAAGAGATATATATATATAAAGAAGTACATATACGTACATGTGAAGACAAAGTAAAATTAAAAAGGAAGAGTAATTGCTCGTGGTTTACAAGCTCGTGGTTTTTGGGCCCATGGTAATTGCCCATGGTATTAAAACCCATTTCCCCTTTTCAAAACAACGTGCCTTTTCAAAACAAAGTGACTTTTAAAAACAACGTGACTTTTGAAGGTTAACAATTTTTTCCCCATAATTATATATATATATATATATATATATATATATATATGTATATGTATATGTATATGTATATGTATATGTATATGTATATGTATATGTATAGAATTATTATTATTATTTCAAAAAAAAATTAATTTAATTAATTAATTAATTTTAAAAAAAAAGATAGAGGGAAAAACTGGCAAAAAAATATTCCCCACCTCATACACATTCAATGTCTTCATCGATGTCGATGGCCGAATTCTAGAAGAAATTGGTGGATCTCGAGAAACAAATCAATAATAATTCCGAAGAATTCGGAAAAAGATTAGTCGATCTTGAAGGTACAGTTGCAGGACACTCCGACGACATCAAAAAGGTTCATGACACGACAAATCGAATAGAAAGACAAATGTGGCTAAATCATCATGAGACCACATAACTCTTCAATAAGCTAAATGATAAGATAGATAAGTTAAGTCAGACACAATCCCCAATATTTCCTAACATGGAACAAAATCAACAAAACAATTCCGCAGATTCAGGGAACTCAAAAGAGCATCAGGAAAAAACCGATTCCCCACATCATCAAGAAGATAGTAATGCAGATTTTCAAAATAAGCAGCTCTGGAATGCATTTGCTAATCAATATCCTCTTCTTGTTCCACCATTAGCATATCAGCGAAAAGCCAAAATCGAGCTACCCAAGTTTGATGGTAATGAAAAAAATAGCGTTGCATGGCTTAATAAAGCGGAAGAATATTTTGAGATTTATGACATTACTAGTGATGACAAAAAAATTAAGCATGCTTCCATGAAAATGGAAGGAGAAGCATATAATTGGTATATGTGGTGGAAAAAGACGATGCTTGCTATCAGTTGGAGGAAATTTAAGGATGCATTCTTCAAAAGGTTTCAAGGCATAAAAGAAGAAAAGTTTTTTTCAACGTTTATCAAATTATGCCAAAAAGGAGATGTGGATGAGTACACTAGAGAATGGGAGACCTTGGCAACACGAGTACCGGGATTGTCAGAATCTCGTCTAATCCAGTCTTACATCTCAGGACTTAAAATCCATATACAAGAAGAGCTTGAACTTCATGAAGTTACATCAGTAGAAGTAGCAAGGCAAAAAGCAAAAGCTGCTGAAAAGAAATTTGAAAGATTATCAAAACCAGAAAAAGTATATTCGAGACAAAGATTTCCTCAATCTAAAAATATAGATGACACAAAATATGTCCCACTCCATCTTCGTGAAGAAGAAAAATCTAGTGTGGAAAAACAAAGAATGAGAGAGGGCAAGTGCAAACGTTGCGGTGAAAACTGGGACCCTAAGCACAGATGTGCTAATGGAAAAGCGAAAAATCTATACAGTTGTGAAGCAACTAATGACGCTAACAATAATGATTCATATATAGAAGGATTAGAAGACAACTTAGAGTTCTCTCCAGAAGTGGATGGCGAAACTATTCCACAAGTGTCATTATCAGCTATGACAGGCATATCACAACCTCAAACCCTAAGGTTAAGAGGACATATCAAGAACAACAACGTAATGGTTCTCGTCGACACTGGCAGTACCCACAATTTTCTAGATTCAACCATGGCAAAAATACTTAACATATTTACCTTCCCCATGCCTAATATGAAGGTAATGGTGGCCGATGGTAAGAAGATTGAGCAAGTAGGGAAATGCCATAAGGTCAAACTACATATAAAAAACTTTCATTTAGAATCTCCATTCTACACCGTTCCATTACGAGGAGTAGATGTGGTCTTAGGAATTCAATGGCTACAAACTTTAGGTACTTATTCTGCCAACCATCAGAAGCAGTTTATAAGTTTTAAGTGGAAAGGGCAGAAACACAGGTTGTATGGATTCCAAGCCCCATAAGATCAAGTCGTATCTTCCTCTTTGATGACGAAGATGTTTCAAATAGGAGCGCCAACATCTACAGTACAATGTCATCAGTTAGAAATGTTATCTTCAAAAGGGAGCCACGAAGAGTCACCAGAAGAACAAGGACTAGTTTGGACACACGAAAAAGTATTCGAGGATCTACCCATAAAAGTGCCTCCAGATAGGAAAATCAAACATCCAATAGAAGTCAAGACAGGATCCGACCCTGTCGATATCAGATCTTTTCACTATCCACATCAACAAAATATTGAACTCGAGAAGATGCTCCACGATCTTTTTAAAATGTGGGAAGCAAGAGCTCGCCACTCGAGAAACCTAGGCTTTCATCAACGATGTCCTTCATTACGTATGCTTTGAGGACAAAGCATCTTTAAGAGAGGGGCAATGTTATGTATATTTATTAATTATTAGTTAGATATAGTTATCTTAGGTTTTATTAAGTGAAAGGGCATGATCAAAGATCATGCCTCTTCGCTAAGGGACACCATAAGGCTATATTTAAAGCCTTGGTGATTCCCCATTGTAATCATATCTCATCTTTTATCAATAATAATATATACTTATAAAGTTTACCAGAGTTTTTACACTCCACCCTCTATTTCAGCTATATGTTTGTCACTCTTGCTTGAAGAAGTAGCTTTTGATTTAGGTGTATTATTGGGTGTTAATGTATTTACTTCATAACCACTATGAAACAGGAATGTGGCCCAGTTTTCATCTTTTTCAAATCCTCCAACACCAATAGCTTAATTAACCCATGATGAAAAATTGAAGTTTCACTACCTTCTGGCCTAGCTTGAACTTTATCTGACATCTTGCCTAGGATTCTAAATAAGAAAAATGGAAGGTCTACAGATTTATTACCATTGAAATGTTACAAGAGCCTAAAATGATACTAATAAACCATATGGAACCTTCCTTCACATGTGAAGTATTTTTGAATTATAAGCAGTAGTTTGGAGTAGTTTTCTTTAAGGCAACTCCTTGGGATTCTAGATGTCATATCTACTCCAATGTGTTCAGGTTTCATGAATTCATCATAGTTCTATAATTTGAAATTAGTGGCTTTAAACCACTCTTCTCCCATCCTCGGAATCTATGTGTCTTGGGAAATTATTTCAGGTGAAACCACAAAACTCAACACATCCACCTTTGATGTAGTTCCCATGAAATTCACTGCAAATTCCTTTGAAAAATGGGCATGAAAACGTTGTAATTTATGGCAGAATCTCATGCACCCAACACTGCTAAAGGCTTCTGCAAAGCTAGGGTCCTCATTGAGAAATTTTATATCCATGGGCTCATACTTTACAACCAATCCCCCTTTATTAGTCTTCTTCTCCATGGCCATCCCTCTTAACACTGCGTTGGCCTTCTTGATACTTTGACACCCGAAAAGAAAAGAATTGCACAACAAGAAACTTGGAAACAAAGCCAGACTTATGAAGGGTGATAACAACAACTATACACAGAGGTAGAAGGAAAATTGACAGAAAACAACTTTCAAAAGTGACCACTTATGATTATTCATGTTGCATGACTCTTCTAATTGATCACGTGATCTAAAATTGACCTTTAACCTCTAAAGACTCGACACCTCACCATTTCCTTTATCAGTGTAGAAAAAAATTATTTCATAGCAGTTTCCGTTATAATTCTGGAAAATTCGCTATGGATTGGTCAAGTGAGTCTTTAGCGAAAACAACCTGTTTTTTGTAAATTTCATTGCGGACTCAGGAAAAGACAAATAGGTGGCCACAACCAAATTTTAAACTAATTCATGGAGACCTTTGGTGGATTTTGATAGATTTGACCATGATGAAATGACAAGTGGGACTCTCTAAACTTAAGATAATGACCCATTCATAAAATTTCATCAATTTCATGAATTAATTTTCCAAGATGATGAAACCTATGCTAAATGACTCTCCTAATAAAAAATGAAATTTTATTGGTGATAACATAGGGTTTTCTCTTATTGTTCAATAATAAAAAGACCCTTGAGCCTCATTGTAACACATTCCAGAGGAATGTAGATGCCACATCTCCTCTCAGAGATAAGCTACCATCGTGTTACACGTCATTTTGTCACCATGAAATTTTATTGTCATTGTGGATCTATCACCATCCATATCCATGCTTCCTTAGAAGTAAAAAAACATTCATGTTCCTGAACCAAGTCTTGGAAACTGGAAAAAATCTCTTTAAAACCTTTTAAAAGTTACCTGTGCGCTTTGTGTGACCATTTCCTGCACATGCATTGATACTTATTCTATTAGCCGCGACGATTGCCGCTCTCTTCACCAATAAAAACTGTGCACCCCCGTAAAAGGAATTAAACACAAAAAAGTAAGTTCTAGAAGCCTATTTGGGTGAATATTCTCCCAATTGGAAGCCTCTAGAGTCGCCCCAGTTCGAGCTATATCCCTACACTCATGGAGCTTATCCCTTGGCTAAAGGAACCCTAATCCCTTCATTAGAGGATCTCATCCCTCTCTTGATGGATCTGAAACCTCCTCAATCTCTCTATAAATTGAGCTGAAGTTTCAGGTTTAAGGGTAGATACTAAGTTGGTAGTTGATTTTACATTGAAGATCACACCTTTGCACACAAGATTTCATTGAACACAAATCTATGTTAGTCATTCTAGAGAGGAAGGCTTGTAAAACCGAGGATACAATTGCGCAGACATACGGGAGAAATATGTACAACATCAAGGCTCAGGTTGTAATATTGCTCTTTTTTATTCTTGATAATACATATGAATCTCTTTTTCTCATTGTCTTGTTTCTGAATTCATTGAAGCAACGTCAATACTTAGTCTCCTTGATCATTAAGTTGAATTGGTGTTTTTAATTATTATATACTGTAGGTGCTTTGATCATTTGCATTTTTTGTGATTGCAGGTTCTTCTCAGCATTGAAGGATTGCTTTGGAGCGAAAGGAAAAAGGCTACATCAAACATCTCGTTGAAAGGTAGGAGCATAACCTCCTCATTTCTAAGTTATAATAATATGAATGCTAATAGTTTAGAGAAATAGGTATTCAAATGTTTGTTTGTTTCTAGCTACCTGTTGGGGTACTAGGGAGATCACTCTTTTCCGCAAGAGGGATTAATCTAGAAAACAAATCTTTCTAGATAGTTTATGTTCATTCTGTCTCTAAGCATATTTCAGTTATTTGATATTAATGAAATGAAGTTTTACTTCTGTTGCATCTTTGCACTTATGCTTATTTCTATATTTTACTGTGTTTGTGCATAATTCCAGATCAATGGTATTAAATCAATCTGCTCTTTCTCGATCCTTCTTTGCATGTTCCCAATGAGGTTGGCGTATAAGGAGTTAGGGCTTGATCTAGTTGAACCTTTGTAAGATCATCCTCGCAAACCCCGATGACTGCCCATGGGGGAAGAAAAGAAAGATGAGGGAGAAAGAGATCATATCAAAATATTGCTCAAGGAGGCCCTCGAGAAACAACGGAATGCGATGATGGTAAATTTTCCCAGATCCTTCAACGATTGCCCACCGACGATGCATCTGCATGCAACAACCACTCTGCAGGTGCCACTCCTTTCAAGGTACAAGTCAACTTTGACATTCCTGTATTTGAAGGCCAGATAGATACAGACGTTGTAGATATATGGTTGAATTTGCTAGAAGGGTATTTATAGGTCCATGATTTCTCCGACCGAAAAAATATTACTTTTTCACTCCTAAAAGTTGCACCCCATGTCCAAGACTAGTGGGAAACATACTATGAACAAAAGGAAGATAGGGAAGCCTCTCTATTCTCGGTCGCACCCACTTAGAATTCTTCCCGAGACAACATCAATGAACAATATTATCCCATGGGGATCTATGAGAAAAGGTACATCCAATGAACCACGTTGCGGCAACAAAGGGATCAAGATGTGCACGAGTTGATGAATTTGTTCCATACCCTGTGCACAAATTTGGGTATTAAATATTCAGAGAAATGTACGGTGCTCAAGTGCCAAATTTTTTTGCGTAGATACATATGGGAAAAAATGGATTTCCTCGATATTACCTCGCTTGGCACCAAATATTGATATGCCACCAGGACCGAGCAGAAATTTAAGCAGAAGAAGCGAGACTTTCAATCTGCGAATCCAAAGCCAAGGAAAGGTGCCCCCGAATAGTAGAACAAGGGGAAAATCCAAAGTGGGGTGACTTATAACAACACCACAAAGTCAAATAAGGACACTAGAAAGTGGTGTGAATTTCATAACAGGTCCACTCACAACACAAGCGAGTATTGGGCCAAACAATCGCCAGTGGCCAAACTGAAGGCATCCGAATTAGATGCATGTTCTCATTTTGAATCAGAATCAGACAACGGGAATGAAAAATGAAATAAGATCATTGATGCTGAACCCTATGCCACCATTGCAAGCACCAAGCTCCAGGGGGAGGAGCTTGAGGATCCAAAGGAGGGAAAACGCCTCTTCCATTCTCAGACATGGGTGAAGGGTTATCCACTACAATTCCTTGTCGATAGAAGAAGCCAAAAGAACCTCATTTCAGCAGATCTCGTAAAGCATCTCGGCCTACCGACCACAGCATACCTGCAACAATATACAATCGGGTGGCTTCACAAAGGAAGAGATCTCTACATCAGCCAATAGTGTTGCCTTTCGTACAACATCAATCCCTTCTCGGAAAAGCTACTGTGTGATATTTCTTATCTCGACGTGTTTGATGTATCATTAGGCCAACCATACCTGTGGAAGTGACATGATGTGTATGAGTCTAGGCCTCATTCTATTATTATTACTTTGTGGAATAAGTTGTACAAGATACTGGAGTTAGTACCGCCTATCTCTTTGAGTACTGCAAAGAAATGCAGTAAGATTATTTCCCAAACCAAGAAATTTGTTTTCATTATGATTTTCCCACAGGGCAAGAATAATATTGTGGTCACAACCTCAAAATAGGGCTCCCCTATGTGGCAGCAGTAGATGGACAAATTTGTGGAGAAATACAAGGAAATTTTCTCCTCACCCACAGGGGTTCCTCTACACTATCAGATCAAGCACTCCATTGATCTGACTCTAGGCACACAGTTGCTTGATGGTACGATATATCTACATTATGTTCTAAGGAATGATAAAATCAAGAGGTAGATCCAAGAGTTGTTGTAGAAAGGGCACATCAATCCAAGCTCCCCACATGTACTATATGAGGTTGATAACGCAACTAGAGTTATTGAACGCATCCAGTACATCTGCAAGCAGATCCATGACATCTTGGAGAAATCCAATGCCAAGTACAAGCAATGACATGATCAACATCGAGTGCCATGCAAGTTGCAGGTGGGCAAAAATTTTTGGCTACATTTGCGTAAGGAGCGCCTCGCTGGGCCCCACCACAAGCTTCGCCTACTCTAATATGGGCCATACGCCACCACCAATTTAGTAGGGGACAATTCCTTCGAGCTTCGTATTCCAAAATTCCTTGGTTTGAACCCAATTTTTAAAGTGGACCGCCTTCAGGCCTACTTTCCATAGACACCTCTGATATTGAAAAAAAACTCACACAAATAGAGTTAAACCTGGACTGCATGGAACAAGCAACAACTGATTGAATCATGGACATACAAATCAAGAACACCCACCGACAGAGGATCCAACTATACCTAGTTTTCAAAGCAAGCTAACTCCTTCACCAGGGCAAGTGGTTCACGAGGGACCAGGTTCAACAGAAATTTCCCAACCTCATGGAGGCTATGAATGCAATGGGGACCATTAATTTCTAAGGGGGGAGGAATGATCCAAGTGGATATTGGTGTCCATCCACCTATTCCACCTACATAGTTTCATGAATTTTATTATTTACTATTTTTAGCAATTTTCGGGTCATGAACTTTCAGAGCAATTTTGACCACTTAAACGACATTTGTTTGAGGTTCGTTGCCATCTCATAGCCTAAGGTAGGGGACTGCATCAAAACATGTATTCCTTGGAGATATATTTCCAATGAGGTATCATATGTGCCACACAGATATAATATGACCAAGTTACGACCCCGAGAAGTTGGTTATCCAACTAACCCCAACGAGGCCCATAAAATCTCGGTGTTACATCTCCTCGGGTTAGGGTTTTGGTTGTTTAAAGTTTTCTCTTATTGTTCAATAATAGAAAGGCCTTTGAGCCTCAGTGTAACATAGTCTAGAGACATATAGCCACCACATCTCTTCTCAGATATAAGCTACCATCGCCCTAGCTAGTTTATGTCCATTCTCCCTATAAGAATATTTCATTTATTTGATATTAATGAAATGAAGTTTTACTTATGTTGCATCTCTACATTTATGTTTATTTATATAATTTATTATGTTCATGCATAAGTCTATATCAGTGGTATCATAACGGCTTTCTCTTTCTCGATCCTTCTTTGCATGTCCCCAACGAGGTCAGGGTATAAGGAGTTAGGGCTCGATCTGGTTGAACCTTTGCAAGATCAACCTCGAAAACCTCGATGACTGCCCATGGGGAAATAAAAGAAAGGAGAGAGAGCATGAAATCCTATAAAAATATTGCTCGAGGAGGCCCTCGAGAAACACAAGAATGCTATGATGGATAACTTTTCCCAAATTCTTCAACGACTACCCACCAACGGCGCATCTGCATCCAACAACCACTCTGGAGGCGCCACTCCTTTCAATTTATAATTCAAATTTGACATTCCAGTATTTGAAGGCCAGATAGATGCAAATGCCATAGATACATTATTGAATTTTATAGAAGGAAATTTCTCAGTCCATGATTTTTTTGACTGAGAAAAGATTACTTTTTCACTCCTCAAATTAGCCCCCCATGTCAAAGACTAGTGGGAAACCTACTTTGAGCAAAATAATGAGAGGGAACCCTATTTGTTCTCGGCTGCACACACTTGGAATTTGTTCCAATATTTTCATCAAGCAACAATATTACCCCATGGGAAGCTATGAGGACAAGTACATCCATTGAACCACGCGGCAACAACAAAGGGATCAAGATGTGCACAAGCTAACTGTTTTTTTCTATACCATGCGAACAAAGTTGGGTATTAAATATTTTGAGAAAAAATTGGTGCTCAGGTACTGCAGTTGTTTGAAAAGATACATTCAATAGTAAATGGATTTCCTTAACATTACCTCACTTGGAACGACATATCGATATGCTGCCAAGATCAAGCAGAAATTTAAGCAGAAGAAGAAGGAATTTGGATCCATGAATATGAAGCCAGGGAAAGGCACCCCCGAACCACAGAACAAGGGGCAAAGCCAAAGCGATGTGACTCAGAACAACACCACAAATCCAAAGGAGGACACAAGGAAGTGGTGTGAATTTCATAATATCTCCACACACAACACAATCAAGTGTCAGGTCAAACAGTCATTGGTGGTTGAACTGAAGGCATCTGAATCAAATGCATGTTCTGATTCTGAGTCAGAACCAGAAAAGGGGAATGACAAAGGGAAGCATATCATTGATGCGGAACCCAGTTCCATCGTTTCCACCATGAGACTCTAGAGGGAGGAGCCCAAGGATCCATAATAGGGGCAACGCCTCATCCATTCCCAGATGTGGATGAAGGGTTCTCCACTGCAATTATTTATTAATAGAGGAAGCCAAAAGAACTTCATTTCAAAAGAATTCATGAAGCAGCTTGACCTACCGACCATAACACACTCGCATTCACATACCATCGGGTGGCTTCACCAATGAATATATCTCTGCCTCATCTAGTAGTGTTGCCTTCTATACATCATCGAGCCCTTCATGGATGAGGTATTTTGTGATGTTTCTCCTCTTGACGTGTCTGTTGTATTATTATGTGAACCATACTTGTGGAAGCGCCATGTTTTGTATGAGTATAGGCCTCGTTTTGTTATTATTAATCTGGAAAATAATTTTTACAAGATACCAGAGTTAGTACCTTCTTCCACCATCTCTTTGAGTATTGCAAAGCAATTCAGTAAGATTATTTCCCAAACTAGGAATTTTTTTTTCATTACGATTTTCCCACAAGGAAAGAAGAAGACTTTGGCCACAACCTCCAAATAGGGCTCCCCTGCATGGTAGCAGAAGATGGACAAAGTCATGGAGGAATACATAGACATTTTCTCCACACCCACAGGGGTTCCTCTACATTTTTAGGTCAAGCACTCCATTAATTTGACCCTAGACATATTGCTACCTAATGGGCCAATCTATTGACATTCTATTCTAGAGAATGATGAAATCAAGAGGTAGATCCAAGAGTTGTTGCAGAAATGACACATCATGCCAAGCTCCGCACATGTATTGTCTAAACTTGATAAAGCAACCATATTTATTGAACACATCCATCACGTCCTCCAGCAGGTCCATGACATCTTTGAGAAATCCAATGCCAAGTACTAGCAGCGACATGATCAACATTGGGTGCCACGCAAGTTCCAGGTGGGCGACAAAGTTTGGCTACATTTGCAGAAGGAGCGCCTTGCTAGGCACCACCGCATGTCTCACCATACACCATCACCAAGTTAGTAGGGGAAAATGCCTTCGAGCTTAGTATTCCACCATTCCTTGTTCTGCACCCAGTGTTCAATGTGGATCGCCTTCGGCCCTACTTTCCACCATTCTTGGAAACATCTGACATTGCAAAAAAAAATCACACCAACGTCAGAGTTAAACTCGGACTACATGGAACATGAAACAACTCATCGGATCATGGACACACACATCAATAAAACCTGCCAACAGAGGATCCAGCTATACCGATTTGTCAAAGCAGGCCAACTCCTTCACCAGGACAAGTGGTTCACCGGGGACCAGGTTCAACACAAATTTCCCTACCTCATGGAGGATTTACACGCAGTGGGGACCATTGCTTCCTAAGGGGGAGGAATGATCTAGGTGGATATTGCTGGCCACCCGCCTATTCCACCTAGACAATTTCATCAATTTTATTATTTACTATTTTTAGCAATTTGCGGGTCTTGATCTTTCGGAGCAATTTTGACCCCCTAAAGGACGTTTTTTTGAGGTTTGTTTCCATACCATAGCTGAAGTAAGGGGGTTGCAGCAAAACCTGCAGTCCTCGGAGAAATATTTCCAACGAGGTATCATGTGCACCAAACAGAGATAATATGACCAAGTTATGACCCTAGGAATTTGGCTGCCCAACTAACCCCAACGAGGCCCATAAACTCTTGGTGTTACATCTCCTCGGGTTATGGTTTTGGTTGTTTATGGTTTTCTCTTATTGTTCAATAATAAAAATTCCCTTGAGCCTCAGTTATTTGATATTAATGAAATTAAATTTTACTTTTGCTGCATCTTTGCGTTTACATTTATTTATGTATTTTATTTCGTTCCTGCATAAGTTCAGATCAGTGGTATCATAGTGGTCTGCTCTTTCTCGATCCTTCTTTGTGATGGGCCTCTAAATTAGACATAAATTAAGGCCCATCTAAGCTTTCTTCGAAACATAAAAGATATATTAAATCTCTCCTACACTTAATAATTTTATTTTTAAGCTTTAATATTTTCTTAGGAAAGTTTAGAGATAATTTCATATTTGTGCCTAATATTATTTATTTTTGAAGAATAATGTGAGAATATTAGGCAGATTAAGAAGATTTGGAGAAGGAGATAATTTAGGTACTTTCTCCCTACTACTGGAGGATCAATATTGGAGAATAAATGAACAAAATATCTTGAAATTATTGAGAATTTATGGAGTAATTCTGGAACTCCAATGATTGAGAAAATCTAGGAATGTGTTCCGTGTCATTTAATGCAGATTCCTAGTGTTGAGAACCAGGTCCACTATTTGAGGGATTTTGGAGGGGAAGCCTCCTCCTTTCAAGGAAAATGCTTCCTCATCATTTTTTATAAGTACCAATTCAAATTTTCCTCTAGAGGCATGTGTTTTTTAGTCTTGTTGTGGAGAAAACTTGTTGTTTAGCAGTTCCCCTTTCTTTTCTTGCAAGAATGTACTTGGACTGATTCAATAGTGAATATTGGTGTCATTTTCAGCTTCTAAGGCTTGGTTTCTTCCATAGGACTCTAAGTCCTCCTTGGGCTTGGCCATCCCAGGAGCCTCAAAACCCTCTTTCATAATTTATTTATGTCCTTTTCACTTCTTATTCACATGCATCTCTTATTTCTGTTTTGCATATTTCTATATTTAGTATTGTTTCTTTTCTTGCTGTAGGATTGAGTTAAATGATGGAAGTGATTTATTTTTCAAGTTTTTTACAAGTTCAAAATCATTATTCATCCTTATAATAAATTTTTAAGGTCATATTAATCATTAATCTACTTGGATTTGGTTACTAGTTCACGAATATAAGATTTTTGGAAATGCCTTGTAGAGAAACAATAGTAAATTTATGCTATTTTTTAGAATGGTTTAATGAGATTCATTTTAATTTATCCACTTGGATTATTTCATAATAATGTTAAATTTAATAATAAAATTTACCCCATTTCATGTTCACTTGATTAGGTTAGTAATTTGATAGATTAACTAGCTCACTAGTTCTTGAATTTCCAAATTTTAGAGTAGTAATTTTCTGTTATTTTTTAGCACATGTGAATAGGAGTATTTTGGAGTGATTCCACTTGTAATGGAGACCTAAGATATCCTAATTTCTAACATAATTTATCCCATCCCATTTTCATTTTATTTAGTTATTCATTCGGTGAATTATATCCAAAACAAAACTTCCTGTAACACTCTTATAGCATGTGGAAACTTGACCAGATTTGCTCCCAAAGCTTGGTTTTTTGTCTATTAGGATTGAATAATGACACTTAGGATCTAAATCCATGATTGAGGGATAATAAACACCACTTATGACATTCATTTTCACAAAGTATATTAGGATTTTTTATTTGAATTCATGCTCTTAGGATTTCAATTGCAAATTTTTGTTCTTTCCTAGGATTAATTTCTTTTGAAAGAAAAACTTCATTTTTTGCAATTAGTTTAGAATTTGAGTCCACGAAATTCACTCCATTAAATCAGATAAAAAAAATAAGGACACATTGTATGTTGCACATATAGTGTTGAAACCCTTAAGTTTGTACGAACCCCGGGTTGATAATAAAAGTCGGTAGCCTTTGGAGTTGCAACATTCTTGTTGTAATACTAAGAATCATCACTTTTCATGTCCCCAACGAGGTTAGAGTATAAGGAGTTAGGGTTCGATCTGGTTGAACCTTTGCAAGATCAGCCTCGCAAACCCTGACGACCGCTCATGGAGGAAGAAAAGAAAGACAAGGGAGCAAGAGATCCTATCAAAATATTGCTCAAGGAGGCCCTCGAGAAACAAAGGAACATGATGATGGATAATTTACCAAGATCCTTCAATGACTGCCCACCGACGATGCATCTGCATCCAACAGCCACTTTGGAGGCACCACTCCTTCCAAGGTACAAGTTTCGACATTCCTGTATTTGAAGGCCAGATAGATGCAGATGTCGTAGATAGATGGTTGAATTTTTTGGAAGGGTATTTCTCGGTCCATGATTTATCTGACTGAGAAAAGATTACTTTTTCACTCCTCAAAGCCACCCCCCATGTCAAATATTGGTGGGAAACCTATTGTGAGCAAAAGTACGAGAGGGAACCCTCTCTGTTCTTGGCTGCACCCACTTGGAATTCATTCTGAGACAGAATCAAAGAACAATATTACCCCATGGAGAGCTATGCAGACAAGTACATCTAATTGACCACGCCGCGACAACAAAGGGATCAAGATGTGCACGAGCTGACAAATTTTTTCCATGCCATGCGCACAAAATTCGGTATTAAATATTCAGAGAAAAATTTGGTGCTCAAGTACCGTATATGTTTGCACAGATACATTCAGAGTTCCTCGACATTACCTCGCTTGGCACAACATATCGATATGCCTCCAAGATCGAGCATAAATTTAAGCAGAAGAAGCGATACTTTGGATCCTCGAATCTGAAGCCAGGGAAATGTGCCTCTGAACCGAAGAATAAGGGTCAAAGCCAAAGCAGGGAAACTTAGAACAAAACTGCAAAGAAAAATAAGGACACAGGGAAGTGATGTGAATTCCATAATAGCTCCACTCACAACACAAATGAGTGTTGGTCCAAACAGTCGTTGGTGGCCAAACAGAAGGCATATGAATTAGATGCATGTTCTGATTCTGAGTCAGAACCAGACAAGGGTAATGAAAAAGGGAAGCAGATCATTGTTGCAGAACCTAGTGCCACCATTGCCACCACCAAGCTATAGAGGGAGGAGCCCGAGGATCCAGAGGATGGGGAGCACCTCTTCCTTTCCCTAATGTGGGTGAAGGGTTCTCTACTGTAATTCCTTTTCAATAGAGGAAGCCAAAATAACCTCATTTCAACAGAGGTCATGAAGCATATCAGCCTACCGACCACAACACACCTACAGTTGTATACCATCGGGTCACTTCACCAAGGAAGAGATCTCCACGTCAACCAACAGTGTCGCCTTTCGTACAACATCAAGCCCTTCATGGATGAGGTACTGTGTGATGTTACTCCTCCTGACGTGTCTGATGTATTATTATGCCAACCATACTAGTGGAAGCAACATATTATTATTACTTTGGGAAATAAGTTGTACAAGATACCAGAGTTAGTATCGCCTTCTGTCATCTCTTTGAGTACTGCAAAGCAATGCAGTAATATTATTTCCCAAACCAAGAATTTTTTTTTCATTACGATTCGCCCACATAGCAAGAAAAATATTGTGGTCGCAGCCTCCAAACAGGGCTCCCCTACGTGGAAGCCACATATGGACAAAGTCATGGAGGAATACAAGGAAATTTTCTCCTCACCCGCAGGGGTTCCTCTACATTGTCAGGTACAGCAATCCATTGATTTGACCCCAAAATCGTCGCTGCCTAATGGGCCGATCTATAGACATTCTGTTTTGGAGAATGATGGAATCAAGAGGCAAATCCAAAATTTGTTGCAGAAAGGGAACATGAGGCAAAGCTCCTCACATGTACTATCTGAGGCTGATAAAGCAACCAGATTTATTGAACGCATCCAATGTATCCTACAGCATGTCCATGACATCTTAAAAAAAAACAATGCCAAGTACAACCATTGACATTATCAACATTGGGTGCCACGCAAGTTCTAGGTGGGCAACAAAGTTTGGCTACATTTTCAGAAGGAGGGCCTCGCTGGCCCCACTACAAGTTTCACCCACTCTAATATGGGCCATACACCATCACCAAGTCAGTAGGGTACAATGCCTTCAAGCTCAGTATTCCACCATTCCTTGGTCTGCACACAGTGTTCAATGTGGACTGCCTTTGGCCTTACTTTCCACCATTGTTGGACACATCCGACATTGCAAAACAACTCACACCAATAGAGTTAAACCCAGACTGCATGGAACGAGAAAAAACCAATCAGATCATGGACACACAGATCAAGGACACCCTCCAATAGAGGATCCAACTATACCTAGTTGTCAAAGCAGGTCAACTCCTTCACTAGGGGCAAGTGGTTCACCAGGGACCAGGTTCAACAAAAATTTCCCCACCTCATGGAGGCTTTGCATGCAATGGGAAACGTTGCATCCTAAGGGGGGAGGAATGATCCAGGTGGATATTGGTGGCCACCTACCAATTCCACCTAGACAGTTTCATTATTTTAACAAAGTTACCGATCAAACGAGAACTATTACATCAAAAAACCATGAAAAAACAACCCAAAAATGAAAAATTGTATTCTGGAATAACCACTTTCTTTTTTTTCGGGGTAATTTTTTAACATTTTTTAAAAATGGAAGTAAAAGGAAATTTTTTGTGTAGAAAAAACAACCTGAAAACGAAAAGTGTTGATGCTGGAATAACGTCACCAATTTTTTTTGTGCAAAAAACAACCTAAAAACGAAAAGTGTTGATGTTGGACTAACATTGCCATTTTTTTTGTGTGTCTGGCCTGAAAATGAAAAATGTTGATGTTGGGATAACGTTGACCCTGTAAACAAAAAGCGTTGATGTTGGAATAACATCGCTAATTTTTTGTGTGCAAAAACACATTGAAAACGAAAAGTATTGATGTTGGAATAACGTTTTTTTCCTTTTGGGGTAAATTGTCAACAATTTTTAATAGTGACGTTAAAGATGAAATATCATGACTCTAAAAAACCTTAAAATTTCAACGAAAACATGACATTAAAGATAAAAGATCAAAATTCTTAAAATTCCAACTATTTTTAGGCATGGTATTAAAGATAACATATCATGTATTTGGAAAACCTTAAAAATCCAAGGATGACATTAAAGATAAAGTATCACCTTTATGAAAATAAAATTCCAACGAATTTTAGGGATGGTATTAAAGATAAAATTATTAAAAAAAAAGAGAGAGAGAAAATGAACAAATTAAAAAAAATACACAATCTAAAGAAAAAAAACTAACTTGAAAAAAATAACATTTTTTTCAATTAATAAAAAAATATATATAATAATAATAACAAAATGCATAACTAACAAAAAAATAATGAAATCAAAATTTAAAAAATTAATAATTACAATACTAAAATTAAAAAAAAAAGAAAAACAATTAAAATTTATAAATCTAAAGTTAAAATAAATAAATATAATTAAAATATAATTTTTAAATAATAAAAATTTAAAAAAAAGAAAGAAAGTATATAAATCTTATCAAATCTCTTTTAGTAATAATGAACCACATTGGTATGCCCACCTAATAGTTGCAATAGCAAACCCGAGCGCACTGCCTGCTTCTCCCCTACGGTCCTGTAACAACTCTGTTGTCATGGCCCCAGGAGGGGATCCTGAGCCCAATCCCCCGCTACCTCCGGATCTATTGGCCTTCAAAAGGCTAGTATCTAGCAGCATCAAGCGACCTGCAACAAAAATTTGTGAAAAGACTTGAAGAGATCCCCACAGTGGATTTACCGACTGAAGAACCTTGTAGATCAACGCTTAACCTTGCAGAACGCGGGCTCATTGGGCAGTTCATGGGGCTCTGGCCCTCGCCAAAAACTGTTGAAGCCTGGACCCAAAGGAATTGACCTTCATTAAAGATTCCATCGAAGTGTTACACTGAAAACTGTCACCTTGACATTTTGCTGACTGTATGAGCTCATTAACACTCATACATGCCTCCTCTGCAAGTCTTACAACCTTTGTTCCTCATTCCAAGCCCTAAAAATGGAGGAAAAACCCTTAAAACTCAAAAAAGCCTTGCGTACGCAGGTAACATGAAGCCTGCCTACGTTTTTAGCTAGGGTACGTAGGTAATGTGAAGAGAAACTATGTTCTATAATGCATTTTTCTAGTGTAATACCTGCGGTACCCCTATAAAGTCAAAAAAGCGCGAAATTAAACTGAAAAAGTTGAATTTTGGTCAATTCTAGAAGGTTCTGGATGAGATTTTTTGGGGATGAGTACGCTTTAGTAAGGTGCATCTATCCCACACCTTAAGGAACTAATCCCTTGATGTGAGGAGCCTATCCCTTTGAAGGAGGGTTCTATCCCTTTAAAGGTGGAATCCTAACCTCCTCATCTGCTCTATAAAAGGAGGCATTGGGTAGCCTAAAGGGGGTTAAGTTTTGATGGAGATTTTGGAGATTGAGGATTAGAGTTCAAGCTTTATGTGTGATTGAGCTGAAGTGCTGTTGAAATTTAGATTTCTTTCTGCTGAGCTTTTGAGAGGAAAGATCACATACCTCTTTTTGCCCCTGAAGGAAGAGTGCAAGACTTATCAAAGTAGAGGAGACTCCTGCTTCGGACCCCGGGAAGGCCTTTCGAACATCAAGGCAAAGGTTGTAAGGTTCTTCTGTATATTTTAAGATTAATACAATCAAGTTCTGTTTTTCTCAATAAATTGTTGTTCGATTGTTTATTTCAATAAGCTGTCGTTTGATCATTTATTTCATA
This sequence comes from Pinus albicaulis, assembly GCA_034641835.2. Lineage (NCBI taxonomy): Eukaryota > Viridiplantae > Streptophyta > Pinopsida > Pinales > Pinaceae > Pinus > Pinus albicaulis. The sequence continues at coordinate 40,696 of JAXQQM020072173.1, read as the reverse complement.
GATTCCTTGATCACTATGATAGGTATGTTTTATGATTATTTGTTATACAGGTGCTATTGATATTTTCTTGTTTGTGATTGCAGATCAATGAAAGATGATACTTTCTTGCGACAAAAGAGCTCTTGTTGCGACGAAGGATTATTGATGCGACGAAAGACTACAACCACAAATAAGCATTTGGATCTAAGGTAGGATCGACACCTTCATAGCATTTATTTGTAAAACGAATATATCTAGAGAAAGACAAACTTAGTTGTTCGTTTGTTGCTAGATTGTCTTCCGACACTAGGGAGATCGGTCTTGTCCGCAAGAACGATTTATCTGGCCAACAAATTGGCGACTCCACTGGGGAAAGAACTTGTTGTTTTTGGTTCTCTTTTATTTTGATTTGAGGAAAAGTTTTTTCTGGTTTTTGATTGATAGATATCTGCCTGGGTAGCTTAGTTTTTCTCTGTTTTTGAAAATTTTGAAATCTTTTATGTTTTTCTTGAAGTTTTCAGGGGACCGCACTTTGTCTTCACACACAGTGCGGGCATCTCCGCACTTTCCTTAAGTAACCAGTGCGGGACCGCACCTGTTACTTGTGGGACCTGCGGACCTTGTTAAAAGTCCTGAAAAACTTAGATTTCTTTTTTCTAGTTTAGTTTAGATTTAATTTAGGATTCCTAGCATCTACCCAGATCTGTATTTTTCTGTCAAAAATCTCTTGTTTCTGAATTTCTTTCAGCAATTCTTCATCTCATCAATCTCCATTAAGTTAATTGGGTGTTTTGAGTCTCTTTTTTGAGAAATTCTTAATTTGATTTCCTTTGGTCATTAATTGAAGGTTTGTCTCAGTCTTTTCACAATTTTGCATCTTTTTGCTTTTGTTTTTGCAAAAAAAATTCCCCCTCATTCGCCGGGGGGGGCTAAATTGTGTATGAGTGTTAATCGCCTTTGAGTGTTTTTTGATCTTTGGAACTCTCACCCGATTTTCTTGACTTCCACTTGATTGGTTCTTAGATTACATTAGAATCATCTTGTGTTTGAGAATTATCTTGCATAGATCACATTTGCATAATTAGAATTCTCATTTTCAGAATATGAATGAAAAATGTGCATAGATTACATTTGCATACTTTTCATGTGAATTGTGCATAGATTACAACTGCATAGTTTACATTCTGAAAAATCAATCATAGATTTAGATCAATTTTATTTGATTTGAATTTAGATGTTTTTATGCTTGTTTTAAAAACACAAAAATAAAAAATTGTTTTGGAATTGATTTGCATTAGTTTTTCTTGATGAAATTAGTGCATTAGAGAATTTGTTATATTTTCTCTTAGTGATCAATTTTTTGCATTGTTGGAAGTGTATGGAAACTCTCTCCTTACTTTAGTTAGGATTCATCGAATTGAAAGATTACATTATCATATTCGATTGCATTCAGTTTTGGTTCGGGTCATAACACCATTGGTTTCATATCCATTTACCCTTTTGAGTAATAACAGCCTAAATAACACAACGCTTAATTAAAATTCATCTAGTAATTTTTACATTTTTAGGGCTCTTTCCACCAATTTAGCTTAGGCTAGTGTCTTGGAATAGGTTTTAGTTAACTCTCCAAGACAGTAAAACAAACAAGTAGTCGATCTTGCGGTAGGAAAAATTCCAATTGTTGCATGTATGCTCTGGGAAGCTCCTCGTAAAGGATTCAAGCACGAGATCATATCTGAACCAGTGAGGTATTCAATCCTTCATCATTGGGAACGATAGAAGATATACACGTATTAACAACGGTAAACCTCGGATAGACCATTGTCGAGGAGCCTGGGGTCACTTGTCGGTATACCTTGGATTATGTCAAGGAGCCTTCAAGGGGATTGAGCTTTGTTACTCTGCCCTTGCGTGTGTATCGGATCGTAGACTGTTCCCCCAGGTATATTTGTTTCTATTGGTAACCTTAGTGGCCATAATCTATAGGATTCTTTCCTAAGGTGACGGTGGAGGGAAGATCCCACTGTACCTGGAGTAGACGTCGACTAGACTGACTTGGACTTTCTGGGGGTTCTCTTCACTCGAGATGGTTTTGTGAACAAACTTGTGCCAGTCTGTTTCATTAATCAGGTTGTCGGGGTAACTGATCCAACCGCCCTTTCTGTATTAAATTCTACGATGTTGGATTTCATCACCAACTAGTGTTTTTAGTACGGGAAGTTACTGTTTGTGTGTGGTTTGACTCCTAGATTTGATAGCACGTGTTAATTTGTTTGTTTTTACTTTTAGAGACCATAGGTGTGAATTGTGAATTTTAATTGTTAGGTGTAAATTGTGAGTTGTTAATTTTAGTTTTTAATTTGTTAATAAAATTCACTGAAGTTGAATATAATGGCAAATGTTCCAGAATTTACCAACCAAGGAACCCCTCTTAACGAGATTCCTAGTACTTTTCCTTGCTTTGGAAATGTTGGTCCTCCTTATATGGCTACTTTGTCATTACCTGGATTTACAATAGGTTTACCAATATGGTTATTTTCAACTTCGTTGGCCCCGAATACTCCATTTGTTCCACCTCAACCGGATGCTTCACAGAGTTCACCATCTCAACATCACCAACCTTCTGTTGACCCTTTATCTTCTTCGCCTAATATTTCTTCCTCCATTTCTTCCTCTTTGCTTGGTAAAAGCCTTGACGCTAGTAACCAGGTGACTAAGAAGAAGAAGAAAGGGAAGAAGAAGAAGAAGAAGAAGCAAGATAAGAAAGAAGTCAACCAACCAACCATGGTTGTAAGTGTTAGTTGTGTTGAGGAAACCTCCAACATGCATTGTAAACCCAAATACCCTTGCAGGCTTTGTAAGGGTGACCACTTCCTTATCAATTGTCCTGGTATTCCAAAGGTCTTGGAAGTATGGTCAGAAAAATCCCATCAACTTTATGTTGATCCATCAACCAGTGATAGTCAGGTTCTTGGGAAAAAGGGTAAAGTTAGGTTTCCTTGTAAGTTATGCAAAGGGAGTCACCAAGCTCACATTTGCCCTCACATGGATGAAGCCTCAAAATTATTGGAAAACCTTACTGTTCCACAGCAATAATTTCCAACTGGTTACCATAAACTTTCTCCCAACCTACCGTCAAATGACGGAGTGATTGATCTAATTTCAAGTACAGTCGATCCCACTCTCCATTGGAGAGTGAAACTCATATCACTCAGGTTGATGATCATTAGTTGATTAAGTGGTAGATTCAATTTCACATTTGGACGATCCCATTCTCCCTGTAGAGAGTGAACTTCATACCGCTCAAGTTTTTCTTGTTACATCATATTCTTCTACGCTAGGGGGAATTTCACCTGTTTCTACAAAACCCCCTCCAAGTACTGAGGTATTTTCCTTTGATTGGAATAGACTGACAAAACCTCGTCTTCCTTCCTCCATCCCTTTCCAAATCATTGTAAAGTTTGGTGGTAGGGACATACACTGCACACAGGTAGATGAAGGTGCTTCTGTTAGTATTTTATCATCAACTGCTTGGAAAGCTTTGGGTTCCCCTCAGCTTGTGCCTATTACACAGAATCTGAAAGCTTTTAACATAACCATTAGTGAACTTTTAGGGATCCTTCCGCTTGCTGGTTACTTTGTGTGTTGTGGTAAAACACCTTCCCCCCTCCCTCCCATTTTGACTTGTTGAATTCAAAACCATAGGACCCTTTCTATAAAAAAATTTGGCTAAACACCTTTTTGGATTTTTATTTAGTTGATTGCGCTACGCTTTTGTTAATTTTTTGTTTTCTTTGGATTCTTGTTTTGATTGCTTTGTTAGAATTGATTTTTTATAAGCTTCCCATTGACGCTTGTTTCGCCTCATTTGGTCAACTGGTTTGAAAATGGGACTCCTTTGAAAATCTGATTATTTATGTAGCCTGGGTCAAAAATGCTTAAAATGTACAATATTGCATTTTGTAAATAAATTAGTTCAATAATGCATTCATTTCAAATATTAACCCATAAAAAAATTTTACTAACATTTTCCATTTTAGTTATGCGGCCAAATCATTAATTATCGGGATTTAAAAATTTACTCCAATTTCTAAATCAATTATTAATCTCGAAAACCCATAACATTAATTATTTGTAGTTTATTTTTATTATTTTTATTTATTTTTCGTGTGATTTCAATAATTTCTAAACTTAACTAAATTTCATTAGAATAAAACCGAGAATAAGAAAAATAATATTAAATATTAATTAAATTAAATTAATTAATATATAATTAATTTAATTTAATTAAAATTTAATATATAAAAATAATATATAAAATATAATAAAAAAAAAAAATAAAATAATTTGCATCATCAGAGTTTTCATGTGCCATATTTTAAAAATCCCGACACCACATCATACCTCTGATCGCCGATAAACAAAGTCAAAAGGCATCGCATCGGGGCTTTTCAATGCCAAAGTTTAAAAAACCCGATGGTCGATACCCTCATGTCCCCGATCGCCGAATGCCTTAAGTCATTTAAGTAAAGTTCTTTTATAAACTTTGTTTTAAAGTTTCAACTCACTCTTACAATGAGTGAGTGAATAAAGAAAGGAATGGAACGAATAAGTGGAGGGTAGTTTATATTTATTTATTTTACTAGTTTAAATAATTAATTTTAAATTAATTAATATATGTAATATAATTAATTTAAATAAATTAAATTATAATTATTATTTAGATTAATATTATATAGTTTGTAATTAGTTAATTATAATAGTCAGCCAGATATTAATTAATAATTAGTATAGTTTATAATTAGCAATTAAATTAGAATTAATTAGAGACTAATTTAGGATTAGTTTTTAATTACAATATTTTTAGCTCAGCAACAGAATTTCCAGATTCATGCCAGATTTGACCCATCAAATTTGGAGGCTCATAAATTGAGTTATACTTGGCCAAATGAGGCCCAGGACGGCTCATTGGAAAGAGAAAATCAAGGAGAACATTTCTGAGGAGGTTTCAATAACAGATTTGATCATTTATTGGGTCAAAAATTAGGCAGAAGATCAAGCTCCGAATTTTTAAAATAAAATCAATTTTCTGAGTTTTGTTTTCTTCATTTTCATTTGCCCAGCCTCTTCTAATTGCATATTCATGCATCAATATTATCCTTGGTTAATTAAGATCGTTATGAATATCAATAAGAAGCTCAAATTTCCTTTTTTATTTATTTAAATAGAATTTGATTGGATTTGTTTTAATGTTAGAAATAATATTTGGATTTTATTGTTGCATCTTAATTCATTTTAATTTATTTTTGCAGAAAAAAGCAATAGAAGGGATATTGAGGAAAAATATTTCAATCAATGAGAAGACTCCAACAATTAAAGATTGGAATTTTTGAGCAATTAAAGTTGGATTGGGTAGATTTTTCTTCAACAAACTCTCTTCTAAAAATACTTTTGGGAGGATTATAAATTGCAAATTGCAAAATGTAAAAGGGGCTGCTCTCCTCTGCAATTCCAGACTTCTAAAAGCATTTCTGTTATAGGAATTTAGAGTTGTAGATGGGGAGGAGAGAATGTTTCAGATCTGAACATTAATGAGGGTTTATTCTTTATATCTTGAATTATGCATGATGAGCAGAGTTTGCATTTCTGCAGCTCTAGTCTTGAAAGCAGAAATTCAAGTAATGTAAAGTACTGTTAGAGACCAGGATCAGATAAGCAGATTCAATTAACTGGTATTTTTGGCATTTCTGTATCAAATACCGGTTTCATTTTTATTTTAATAAAATTGTTGTTTCATTTTATTCATGTTTTGGCATTTCTGTTGATATGGATAATTTGTCTCAAATTGTTAAGTATCTCTGCTCTTATGAATTAAACTCTGATTTCTGAGTAACCATTACTCAGAAATCTGTCTTATAACGTTGATTTATTAAATAGTAATATGTTGTGAATTTCTTCCACATGTTATTGTTTAATTATTAGTTTGACTGATATGATAATCGATATCATTTTTGTGAATTTCTTCCGGAGTGTTGTTGATTTATTATTTTAGTCGAATGGTCTCAATAGAATGTGTTTTGGTACTCACAAATGTGAACTAATTGAATTTCTTCATTAGTTTGACATTAATTAAAAGCCAAACATATTTTAATTCTCATCACTTAATTATCTTGCTCTTAGTTGGGTTAGATTTTCATCTACCTGATTGAGATAGGATTTAGATTAGTTTCTTTTTGCTTGCATTATAGAATAAGTTTGCAATTAGATTAAATTTACATTCTTTTAAGTCCTCTTCTCAAAGAGGCAAAGTCTTAGTTGTGGTTTGGCTGAACCCAAATCAGCTTAAGGGGCATTCTCTTGCCTGATCAGCAAGAAGAATTGATCTGATATCCCTGTCTATTGGTAGTTAATGATATATCGTAAACCAATAGCGATAGGGAAAAGGTAACTGGACCTAGTTAAACCAGTCGGAGCCACTATCATAAACGGAAAAGGAGCTGCATTAAGGTCCGGACCGGGTGGTTATCCCCCAATGTTGTAGCAGCGATTTTCGAGGCTTCAACATTTTTGGCGCTAGAAGGAGGGCATGAGACTTTTTGTCTATTGGAATCTTTTCAATTTTAACATTTTGTTTAAATCACGATGGCTCCTCTTAAGCTTCCAATTTGGAGTTGCATCCATGGACGTGCATCTTCCAACACTCCACCCGAAGTGGTAAGACTCTTGTCTCAGGTAAAATTCAACGGTAAGAGAAATTCCTCTGCTTTTAACCATGTCTTTCAATTTATTCAAAATGTTTCAAATTATGATTTTCAAGGGATTGATGAAGGCATTTTATGCAGAATTTTTACTCTCACATTTGCGGCAAAAGCCAGAAGCTGGTGTAGAACTCTTCCAGGTGCTTCAATCCACAGCTGGGATCAATTTGTTACAATTTTCATTTGTAAATTTGACGGCTATGATTATGAACAGGTATGTGAAGAAATTGAATATTTACGAAGGTTTGAAAATGAGTCTGTTAATGATTTTAATATTCGATTTCATTTAAATTACTTAAGATTTAAAGACGAAGATAAACCTACGGAAGAAGAATCATTAGATTGGTTTGAATATATTTGTTCTCTTCCACCCATTCCCAATCCATATGAAATTAATTCAAGCTTTGTTCCATCCCATTACAATATAAATGAGAATCCCAATTTGGATGTGCAAATAAATTGTGATGAAGTGGTTTCACAAAGCTTGGAAAATATTTCTAATCAAATGCAAGAAGACAACAACAGCAATTTTGGAGAAAGAACTGCTTTGGAATATGAAAATTACTCTGCGGTCAATTCAGAAAATCAGATCGCAAATCAACAAGTACAAGCAACAATCGAAGTAAATAATAAAATACAAACTGTTGTACAAATTTCTGAATTCCTCCATGATGAGCAAATGCCGAAATCACAGCAGCAAAGCAGCCTTCTTCAAGAAAGCATGAGCATACAAAGGAATGATTTAGAATCTGAGATTTACAATGAGCATAATGCACAAGAGTTCTCAAACAGAGACAGTTTTAAATGCATTGTTTTAGGTTCACATTTTTCCCTTTATCCTGATATTTTTAATAATGGTAATTTTTCCCCTCTTGATATTAATGATATTTCAGAAAATACAGAGGCTGATCTAAATGAATTACTATTAAGTTTTTATCAAGATAGAGAAGCAATTAACGATCATTCTTTTTCCATTAATGAACATGAAATTCTTGTTCCTCCTTGTTTGGATATATTGGATGATATTGAAGGGAATTCTAGAGAATCTTGTGAGGTCATTTATGATGATTACTCTGATATTGAGGATGTTGATTTCAATTTTTCTCAAAAGAATCCTCATGATAAAATTCAAATAACATCTGAGAATGAAGAACGCTTCAATTTAGAAATTATCCCAACCAATCCTCATTTTAGAGCAGCAAATTATCTTCATGATTTCATTATTCGAGAAGACTTTCCAATTTATTATTCGTATCATGATCAAGCTCTCATTCCTACTCATAATCATAATTCATTTTCTAATTCACAAGTTGGAATTCAAAATTACTCAAATTCCATAATTCTGGCCAATCCTTGTGAAAATGAAATTATTTCAAAACGATCCCAATTGTGTTGTAACATTAGTTGTAAAAATAGTGATTTCATTTTAGTTTTTCTTTCACAGTTATTTTGTTTAAATTTAGATTTATTTTTTTGATTTTATTTTGCAAAATTTTCACACTTTTCGCTGGCATATTGAACACCTTACTATCAAACACTCAATTGATGCATTGCCCGATTGGGAAATTGAAGTTTCATATTATAATCATGAGCATCAAAAGATATTAATATTTCAATTTCAATCAATGCTAATGTTTCATCAAAAGCTTCTATTTTTTCAAAGGCAATGTCGACAAGAGAATGTATTTTTGCAATCTCGCCAACAATTCAATTCAATTAATAATTTTCCATTTCATTTGAAAGATTTCCATCCATTTTTCATTAATTCATTTGAAAAATATTTGGAAATTTTTCTCTCAAAGGAGATTGTTAATAATTTAACATTTGTACATAATACTAACAATTCTTTCCAGGCCTTTGAATTTAAAAGCTCATCTTCACAATTTGGCCTGTTATCTCTTCCTTTGAACATTTTCCAATTTTTAATAGAAATCCATCGAGATTTCTATGATCCAATTGGTATTCAATTAGAAAGGAAATTTCAAGAGAAAGAGATTTTAATTAAGTTGCTAACAATAACTGTACATTCTGATTTCAGATTTATTTTCCTCAGTTTAGTTAGATTTGTATTTTTATTACTAACATTTGAACTGTACATACATGCAGCAATTAAAATAAGAAAATGGCTACACTGGAAATATGACTATACCTAGTCATTTTCATGTATATGGTTAGAATAGGAGTAGAATTAATTTAGTTTGTTTGTTTTGTATAGTTAATTTGTTTTAACGGTTTTGTAGATTAAAAAATAAAACAAAGCAATCAGCCTTCTCATTGCATGTTCACTGAAACATTTTCTCCTTATCAGAAAGTTTTAATTCTTGCTTTCCTTTTTAAATTTCTTGCATTAATACCTCTACTCTGCTTATTTTGAATAATGTCTTGATTAAATTCAATTGAGGTTGCACTTGGCATCGATCGCCTCAAAGCCACTTTTCTTCATTTCGAGATTTCCTTCTAAGATTTTCTTTTGGAATTTATATAATAAAGGTTGAAGATGTAAGAGCTTCATGATCTCATTATCCCATGAAATGTATGATTGTCTATGATAAGCTTAATTCCGACTCAATCATTAGTAGTCAGTCTAACCTTTCATGATAATCATATGAAGTTCATATTATCTTCCTCGGAATTTGCTAAAGCTGACCTTAAGGATGTCAATTTTGCTGAGTGCACACATTCAAATCTGTTTTGATATTTTTCTACAATTAGTGGCTTTATCCCATTCTAATATTTAGTTTATTATTTGATGCTGCAATACGCATCATATTCATTCACTAAAGACATTATTGAACAGTCGCTATAACAATACGGATTCTTCTCAAGTTATTCAGAATAAGCAGAGATAATAAATTGTTGTTTCAATTCAAAAGGAGAGTCTATTTTTATATTTATTTCTGGTAAATTTTATGTTTTATGAACATGAATGATTGATTTCATTCAGGTTGATTGCACACTTAGATTTAAAATAAATAATGAGATGATTATAATCAAAGGAAGAATTTGAAGATTTATGAGGTAAAATTTACAGACAAATTCCTTTCAGGTACGCATTTACAACTTTATTCTCATCCATTATTAGTTCATCTTTTCCTTAGTTTATTTTTTATTTGTGTTCTGTTTTATTTGCAGGTTTTTATTTCTTTTCAAAACATAAAGTAAGCAGTAAACCCATTTCAAATTTGCAACAGGTTCAGGGAAATTTTATTTGTTATTCATTAGAATTTGAACATTCTTTAACATTGCTTTTATTCACTTAGAAAACCCAATTGAAATTTCAAGGAATATCATAAGACCATTCGCATCATAAGATTTCATCGGAAGTAATTCTTAGCATTTCTTTTGATAACAAATTATTCATAAAATACCTCCGATGTATTATCTTACTCATATGCCATATCTCATTTCGCATATCGGAGCTTTGCAGTTGAAGTATACTTCCAATATCATGAATCGCCGACCTCCGATAATAGACTTTATCGATATTGCAATGAACACATGATTCCGGACCCGATATGAAATTCAAATCAAATTCATAAAAAATATCGCGTCCGCTCAATCGCAATAATGGTAGGAGAAAAACTGTAAAAGGGTTGATGTCTCGGATCCGATATGTTATTGAAATCCCATTATAAAAAGTTATCGGGTCCGCTCTTCATCGCATATCGGCATCGCAAAAATATATTGTGTTACATCGGGTACCCAAAGTTTGCCGATTGCCGATTAGCTACGTCATCCATCGCATCGCCGATAGTGCAATCATTTCATCACATTTTTTATGCTCACGTCACTTCTCTGAATCTACGATGTGCGTTTTGCGATACGGGAAGCACAATGTAAATATTTTCCAATCCCCGATATAATATTTCTTTAATGATGCGATCGCTTCATTTCATTGCACATGTTCATATCGGCAATTTTCCATTGCAACATCCGATGCGATAACTTCCAATGCATGCCTCGAAGCCATTAAGATTTAATCAATATATGGCATAGCAACAAAGGTGAAATCTTGCTGATTAAACTCAAAGCATGGTGAAGAAACATATGAGGCGAATTATTTGATACGGCGATGTGTTGTTTTAAAAAGCGAGCTTGGGTAACCACTATGGTAAGAAAGCAGTTAATGACCAATTTGCAGCATATTTAAACCATTTTGATTTCTCATACATTTAAGTTTTAAATATATAATTCCATAATTAAAAATGGAATTCGAGACCTCTCTATCTTCATATTTAAATTTTATTATCCTGGATTTGGTCTCGATTCTGGACAATTTATAAAATCATGGAATTTATATGAAACTTATAATATTTTGAGAAACAATCATTACTGCAAATTCTCATTCTCATTTTAGATGTATTTGTTTTAATTTCAACTCCCTTGAGCACTAAGCATTCTATTTTTACATTTACTGCTTACTCTAGTGTAAGTAAAATAAATAATGATTTTGGGTTATATGATTTTGGTTAGTTTGACTTCTTCATGTTTTTAATAAGAAGTCAGCTAGTTTGGAGAAACTGATACCTTTCAGGTAAGATCAAAAGCAATTATCCAATGGTAAGATTCATATACCCACTTTCATTAATTCGTTACTTTAGTTTCAGTTTTGTTTTTCTGATATAAAAAATCTGTTTTGCAGTTCTCCATTTGAAGCTTCCAATCCTCTGCCAGATCATATTTTCAAAGTCCATACTCTTCTCCTGGCTTAATTTCAAGAAGCAGCGATGGTCTTCATCGAAATAGCTACACCAGGGAATTTCTGAACCTTTAGTTTGTTTCTTTAAGCATTCCTGTTATTTAAAAAATGATTAAGATGATGCTTTGAAATACGAAGAATAATATAAGACAGAAAGGTTTTCATTGTGGCTGAATTTTATCATCGCTGATATTCAAAAGCCTAAAACACTCACAACCCTGCAAGGTATGATTTACCCAATCTCGACATGAGAATGATTGATTACACGATTATTTTCTTTTTCTTCATATTGTTGAGACATTGGTATAAGCATTCTTGTTTGAGTTTATCTTTTGAAACTTGGATTTTCCTTCATTTTTCATATTTCTTCATTTTAATTTTGTTTGCTGATTTCTTTTCTCACTTTAGCATAAGACTTATTTTCTTTTAGTTTTCAGTTTTGATTTTGGTGACTTTGTCGTGATTTATATGGAAGGCCTACTTATTACCTAACAATGGTCAACATACATGGAGAAAAATTGTTAATAGTCATCTATTAGCTTTTTCTTAAATCTCTTAGTAGAGTTTGATTTTCTTATTATAAAGGTAAACATATTTAAGGAAGAAATTACCAATCAAGAGAAGTTGGCAAAGTATCATAAAATCTGAAAATTTCTTTTTCATCAAATTGAAATCATTTTGAGATTTCAAAATTTTATTAAGATCTTTCAAAGTTTTATTATCAGTCAAGAAAAGTTATTTATAACCAAGTAAAGACACTTTACAGCAAAGCACCTTTAACTCTGAAATTGTCATTCTTAACTCTTAAGGAGTCAATGATTCTCCCTGTCCCAAAGAGTCTTATTTTCTAGAGTATAATCTAGAAATATATTTAAACTTAAAAGATAAGAGGTCTCATCATGAGCCTGCTTACCATGATCATAGGGGAAAAATAGGCTGACATTACCAACACCGCTAAACAAACCAAGGTAATGGCTTATGATTGCAAACAATTATAAGACAAGGGGTCTCATCACGAGCCAGCTTGTTTAGTCCGATTATAACTAGTGAATGGCATTGTCAACTATCTGGCCACCAAACCAGGACAATGGCTTTTAAGAGAAATAAAAATAAAAAATTCAAAAAAAATAAACATATATAAATGGATTTATCTCTAGATCAATAATTCTTAAACAGATGGGATTCTGAATCATTTATGATTAAAAGGTAACCCTGTCGAAACTATAGATGTTTGCTGGCAGCAGTGGCTCTACCTATGACAAAGGAGTATATTTTAAAAGCTAAGTTGTAAAGTGACCCCTGCTTTATCTCTACAACTAATTAAGGATTGATGTAGAGTTTTGAAATATTTTAATGTATGAGGAATTTTAAGAAAAATTACAATTAGATGATTCTTGCTTTTATTCAGACTAATGAACTTAGTCAAGCATTTCAAAGCATAATTTTATCTTCTTCAATTATTTTTACTTTAATTTTAGGAAAATCTTATTCATATCAAACAGAGATAACTGGTTCTTCTCCCGTGTGTCGCCATTGTTGTGGTAAAAACACAACCCCCCCATTTTTGACTTGTTCACTTCAAATAATGGGGACCCTTTCTATAAAAAATTTTGGCTAAACACCTTTTTGGATTTTTATTTAGTTGATTGCGCTACGCTTTTGTTAATTTTTCGTTTTCTTTGGATTCTTGTTTTGATTGCTTTGTTAGAATCGATTTTTTATAAGCTTCCCATTGATGCTTGTTTCGCCTCATTTGGTCAACTGGTTTGAAAATGGCACTCCTTTGAAAATCTGATTATTTATGTAGCCTGGGTAAAAAATGCTTAAAATGTACAATATTGCATTTTGTAAATAAATTAGTTCAATAATGCATTCATTTCAAATATTAACCCATAGCGAGTTTTTACTAACATTTTTCCATTTTTAGTTATGCGGCCAAATCATTAATTATCGGGATTTAAGAAATTTACTCCAATTTCTAAATCAATTATTAATCTCGAAAACCCATAACATTCAAGTGGCTGTAGTTTATTTTTATTATTTTTCAAGTGGCTGTAGTTTCAATAATTTCACAACTTAACTAAATTTCATTAGAATAAAACCAGAATAAGAAAAATAATATTAAATATTAATTAAATTAAATTAAATTAATATATAATTAATTTAATTTAATTAAAATTTAATATACAAAAATAATATATAAAATATAATAAAATTAAAAATAAAATAATTTTCATCGCATCGGGGGATTGGGTCGGAAATTTTATTGAACATATTTTAAAAACCCCGACACCACATCATACCTCCGATCGCCGATAAACAAAGTCAAAAGGCATCGCATCGGGGCTTTTCAATGCCAAAGTTTAAAAAACTCGATGGTCGATACCCTCATGTCCCCGATAGCCGAATGCCTTAAGTCATTTAAGTAAAGTTCTTTTATAAACTTTGTTTTAAAGTTTCAACTCACTCTTACAATGAGTGAGTGAATAAAGAAAGGAATGGAACGAATAAGTGGATGGTAGTTTATATTTATTTATTTTATTAGTTTAAATAATTAATTTTAAATTAATTAATATATGTAATATAATTAATTTAAATAAATTAAATTATAATTATTATTTAGATTAATATTATATAGTTTGTAATTAGTTAATTATAATAAAAAATTGACCGGATATATATTAATAATTAGTATAGTTTATAATTAGCAATTAAATTAAAATTAATTAGGAACTAATTTAGGATTTATTTTAATTACAATATTTTTAGCCGAGCAACGAAATTTCAGTTCATGCGATTTGACTTGTCAACTTTGGAGGCTAATAAATTGAGATTTACTTAGCCAAATGAGGCCCAGGACAGCTCATTGGAAAGAGAAAATCAAGGAGAACATTTCTGAGGAGGTTTCAATAACAAATTTGATCATTTATTGGGTCAAAAATCAGGCAGAAGATCAAGCTCCGAATTTCTAAAAATAAAATCAATTTTCTGAGTTTTGTTTTCTTCATTTTCATTTGCCCAGCCTCTTCTAATTGCAGATTCATGCATCAATATATCCTTGGTTAATTAATATCGTTATGAGTATCAATAAGAAGCTCAAATTTCCTTTTTATTTATTTAAATAGAATTTGATTGGATTTGTTTTAATGTTAGAAATAATATTTGGATTTTATTGTTGCATCTTAATTCATTTTAATTTCTTTTTGCAGGAAAAAACAATAGAAGGGATATTGAAGAAAAATATTTCAATCAATGAGAAGACTCCAGCAATTAAAGATTGGAATTTTTGAGCAATTAAAGTTGGATTGGGCAGATTTTTCTTCAACAAACTCTATTCTAAAAATACTTTTGGAAGGATTATAAATTGCAGATTGCAAAATGTAAAAGGGGCTGCTCTCCTCTGCAATTACAGACTTCTAAAAGCATTTCTGTTATAGGAATTTAGAATTGTAGATGGGGAGGAGAGAAAGTTTCAGATCTGAACATTATTGAGGGTTTATGCTTTATGTCTTTTATTATGCATGATGGGCAGAGTTTGCATTTCTGCAGCTCTAGTCTTGAAAGCAGAAATTCAAGTAATGTAAAGTACTGTTAGAGACCAAGATCAGAGAAGCAGATTCAATTAACTGGTATTTTTGGCATTTCTGTATCAAATACCAGTTTCATTTTTATGTTAATAAAATTGTTGTTTCATTTTATTCATGTTTTGGCATTTCTGTTGATATGGATAATTTGTCTCAAATTATTAAGTATCTTTGCTCTTATGAATTAAACTCTGATTTCTGAGTAACCATTACTCAGAAATATGTCTTATAACACTGATTTATTAAATAGTAATGTGTTGTGAATTTCTTCCACATGTTATTGTTTAATTATTAGTTTGACTGATATGATAATCAATATCATTTTTGTGAATTTCTTTCGGAGTGTTGTTGATTTATTATTTTAGTCGAATGGTCTCAATAGAATGTGTTTTGGTACTCAAAAATGTGAACTAATTGAATTTCTTCATTAGTTTGACATTAATTAAAAGCCAGACATATTTTAATTCTCATCACTTAATTATCTTGCTCTTAGTTGGGTTAGATTTTCATCTACCTAATTGAGATAGGATTTAGATTAGTTTCTTTTTTCTTGCATTATAGAATAAGTTTGCAATTAGATTAAATTTACATTCTTTTAAGTCCTCTTCTCAAAGAGGCAAAGTCTTAGTTGTGGTTTGGCTGAACCCAAATCAGCTTAAGGGTCATTCTCTTGCCTGATCAGCAAGAAGAATTGATCTGATATCCTTGTCTATTGGTAGTTAATGATATATCGTAAACCAATAGCGATAGGGAAAAGGTAACTGGACCTAGTTAAACCAGTCGGAGCCACTATCATAAACGGAAAAGGAGCTGCATTAAGGTCCGGACCGGGTGGTTATCCCGTGTTATGCAACCCGTTTTGAGGCTTCAACACTTTGGAAAATCAGCGTACGTATTGATCTTATGGTAGTTTGAGGCCCCTTGGATTTCAATTTACTCCTTGGGCGAGACTATGTCTATGCAATGAAAGCTGTAGTATCGACACTCTTTCACGTGATGTTTTTCCCTTACAATGGAAATATTGTGACTGTAGACCAGCTTTAGTTCCCTAGTCTTGTTTTGACTACCAATAATATGACACCCCTAAATTTTCCTGATTCTAAAGTGGTATCTACCCTGCCACGGGTTAATTATGTGGCAACTAGTCCCATGTTTTCAATTATCGATGTAAGCCTCTCATTGTTTGCTCATCGATGTTACACTAAAAATTGTCACCTTGACATTCTGCTGACTGTATGAGCTCATTAAACACTCATACATGCCTCCTTTTCAAGTCTTACAACCTTTGTTCCTCATTCCAAGCCTCATAACTGGAAGAAAAACCCTAAAAATCTCTGAAACTCAGGGTACGCAGGTAACATGAGACCTTCTTGCGTTTTTAGCTAGGGTACGCAGGTAATGTGAAGAGAAACTGCGTTCTAGAATGAATTTTTCTAGTGTAATGCCTGTGGAAATAGTTTCCGAGGACAGTTCTTTTTACTATGTCAACCTCATTAAAAAATGAATCAGTGAGTGTGAGGAGAGTTCCTTTTACTGTGTCGACCTCGTTAAAAAATGAATCAGTCAGTCCGAGGACAATTCTTTTTACTGTGTCAACCTCATTAAAAAATGAATCAGTGAGTGCGAGGATAATTCTTGTTACTGTGTCAACCTCGTTAAAAAATGAATCAGTGAGTTTGAGGATAGTTCTTTTTACTGTGCCAACCTCATTAAAAAATGAATCAGTGGCGGGTGAGGAAAGTTCCTTTTAATGTGTCAACCTCATTAAAAAATGAATCAGTGAGTTTGAGGATAGTTCTTTTCCTGTGTCAACCTCGTTAAAAAATGAAACATGTCTTTGAGGATAGTTCCTTTTACTGTGTCAACCTCGTTAAAAAATGAATCAGTCGGCAATGAGGACAGTTCTTTTCCTGTGTCAACCTCATTAAAAAATGAATCAGTAGGTAGTTTGTAGAGAGTAGATTGGTAGATTAGAATAAATAGTTTTTGAGGACAGTTCTTTTCCTGTGTCAACCTCGTTAAAAAATGAATCAGTTGGTCAGAGGATAGTTCCTTCTACTGAGTCAACCTCATTAAAAAATGAATTAGGTATGAGGACAGTTCTTTTCCTATGTCAACCTCATTAAAAAATGAATCAGTAGGTTATGTAGGTAGATTAGAAATAAGTAGTTAGCTGAGGATAGTTCCTTTTACTGTGTCAACCTCGTTAAAAAATGAAACATGTTGCCATGAGCATAGTTCTTTTCCTATGTCAAGCTCGTTAAAAAATGAAACAAATCCTCCCCTAATTGAGTCGAGTCTTTGAATAGACCTCGTAAATGTTAAGTCATATATTTAGGTTAGTTTTTAGGTCGGGTCTTTCATATGATCTCGTAAATGAACCTTCATTCCATCCATCTATTAATTACCAGCAGTATACTTAGTTGAATGAAATGAAGCTGGGGGGGCATGCGCTCTAGCAGTTACGCTTGGGGGGCATCAAGCACGGTTTTCTCTCTGTTTCAAGCTTGTGTAAAAATGAAACCACTCTAAAGCATAGTTTTTCTCTGTTTCAAGCTTTTGTAAAAATGAAACCTATCTTGAGTCGATTTTGGTTATTTTCAAGACTCATTAAACTCATGAAAATCCCGAGATTATTTTGCTATTTTTCATTCTCGTAAAACACATGAAAATGTCGAGTTCTTTCCGTCTTTTCCTGCTCGTAAATTAAATTGAAAGTTGGCCACAGGAGTATATTTTTATCCCTTTTTCGAACTCGTTAAAACTTACGAAAAAAGTGAAAACCATGAGTACATTATTATCCCTTTTTCGAACTCGTTAAAACTTACCGAAAAAGCAAAACCTTGGAGTCCTCTTTTAAGCCCTTTTTAGACTCTCTAAACATGAAAATATTGTCGAGTACTTGATTGTTCGAACTCGTTAAAGTAAATGAATGATTGTCCCTTCAGTATAAGTTTACCCCTTTTACGGACTGAAATGGACTATTTACGAAAAAAGTATACGTTGACTAATTATGGTCAATAGAGTTCTCTCCCGCATTATTTTATCCTTTTTAGGGCTCGAGAGACTAAATTTACAAAAAATTACACCCATGGAGTTTTCTTAAGTTTTTTCTTCTGACTCCCTAAAATTGAAAAACACCGAGTTTCTCCTATACTGGACTCGCTAAAATTTAACAGTAAAGGACCTGTTCAATTTCAAACAGGAACGAACCACTCCTTCTTAGGGTTCGAATCTTAAACTAAGTTGGACTCATCCGAAGGATGAGCTTATAAACAAGAAAATGTTATCCTCCTCAAGCTTGTCAAAAATAAAGAGGTACTTGCCAGAAATGGTGGGGGAAAAGAGAGAAAAACGAACCTGTTTGTTATATCTTGATTATTCAAAAAATCGTTAACCACTCTTGAACACGACACTTTTTGATCACCTGGGTTGGGAAATCCTTTGCCTAACAGTTAATCAAACCATATTGAAATTCTTCAGCTGGTTTCTGGGTATTAGCTTTGGGTCAATTGTCACCAAGCCATCTGCAGTGTCGTTATGTGTTCAAGAGGACAGTTCAAATAAACCATTCATCTGCAAAATATCTGTCATCCATTTTGACCATCCCTGAGTCAGTCCTTGCCATGATATTTTCAAAACTTGATCTATGATTTCGTGTTGTGGGCTTGCCTACGACAGATCACTTTCTATCGACAACAGCTCATTATCTAGGAAGTTGATCCAGAAATCGTCAGTACCTTGAAATCTGCATGCCTCAATGGCAGGTTTCTCGCCTTCGACGACATGTTGCATCATTGACCTTCGATCGAATGATTTTGTGAGATGTTTGACTTCAGCTCATTCATTCACATTTCATGGATTGTACTGAGTACTTTGAGAGCCATTGACATTACTGGTGGTTTCTCTCACACTTGTTAACAGTTTACATTATTGACTGGTAATCAAGTGGTTTCTACCATGTTCGACTTCAACACATTTAATCACATGGATAGAATCGTACTAGTTCGAGAAGTGGAAATCAAGACCCTGGATCTAGTTTCTACCATCCAGGCTACGAGGAATTTTGTTATCATTTATACAGTAGACTATTTATAAATAGATGGCTGCATCCATACTGTGTTTACACATGTCTATACTGTGATGTATTCAAAATCATTCCTGTATCAGAACAAGTTTTGTTAGTTTTTTGATCTGAGTATGGGAATGCCTACCTCAGCGATGATATGATTACATATATATATTTTGCATTGAATGTTTTTACAGGTTCCGACTGGGGTGTCCACAGGATGATCCTTGAAATGATAAAGTACTTCACTCTTCATATATGACAGACTTCATCTTCATCTATTCCAGACTTCGCACTTTAGGGGGCAATCTGTTACACTAAAAATTCTCACCTTGACATTTTGCTGACTGTATGAGCTCATTAAACACTCATACATGCCTCCTTTGCAAGTCTTACAACCTTTGTTCCTCATTCCAAGCCTCAGAACTGGAAGAAAAACCCTAAAAATCTCTGAAACTCAGGGTACGCAGGTAACATGAGACCTTCTTACGTTTTTAGCTAGGGTACGCAGGTAATGTGAAGAGAAACTGCGTTCTAGAACGCATTTTTCCAGTGTAATGCCTGCGGTACCCCTGTAAAGTAAAAAAAGCGCGAAATTAAACTGAAAAAGTTGAATTTTGGTCAATTCTGGAAGGTTCTAGATGAGATTTTTTGGGGATGAGTACGCTTTAGTAAGGTGCATGTATCCCACACCTTAAGGAACTAATCCCTTGATGTGAGGAGCCTATCCCTTTGAAGGAGGGTTCTATCCATTTAAAGGTGGAATCCTAACCTCCTCATCTGCTCTATAAAAGGAGACATTGGGTAGCCTCAAAGGGTTAATTTTTTATGGTTAAGAAAACTAATGGAGGATTGAAGAAGTTAAGTTAAGATTTTTGAGTTGAAGTGCTGTTGAGATTTAGACTTCTTTCTGCTAAGCTTTTAAGAGGAAAGATCACATACCTCTTTTTGCTCCTGAAGGAAGAGTGCAAGACTTATCAAAGTAGAGGAGATTCCTGCTTCGGACCCCGGGAAGACCTTTCGAACATCAAGGCTAAGGTTGTAAGGTTATTTTGTATATTTTAAGATTAATACAATCAAGTTCTGTTTTCCTCAATAAATTGTCGTTCGATTGTTTATTTCAATAAGCTATTTTTTGATCATTTATTTCATAGATTCCTTGATCACTATGATAGGTATGTTTTATAATTATTTGTTATACAGGTGCTATTGATACTTTCTTGTTTGTGATTGTAGATCAACGAAAGATGATACTTTCTTGCGACAAAAGAGCTCTTATTGCGACGAAGGATTATTGATACGACGTAAGCACTACGACCACAAATAAGCGTTTGGATCTAAGGTAGGATCGACACCTTCATAGCATTTATTTGTAAAACGAATATATCTAGAGAAAGATAAACTTAGTTGTTCGTTTGTTGCTAGATTGTCTTCTGACACTAGGGAGATCGGTCTTGTCCGCAAGAACGATTTATCTGGCCAACACGGGGTAAGTCTGATAAGGATCAGAGTAAGTCCGATAAGGATCAAATCACATTTTCTCCTCAACCCAAAATGAGAAATAATCATATGATACGATTTCTGAAAAAATATGAATTGAAGTTTACTCTCTCCACAAAAAAAATGTATAGGGATATGGATGAAGAATTAATAAAGAGCGTCATTTGGACTACCAGGACCTGGTGTCTTAGTTGTATTCACAGTAATTTATTCAATCGTACAAAAACACCCAATTCATTGGGATCTTCGTATCGGTTCGGATCGAAGAAAAAAGCACAGATAGAAAGATTGAAATTTTCTAGACAATATCCAAGGCAATATAAATCCTCGGAGAAACCCACGTTCTGTCAAGGAAAACGATTTTGTTTGGGATCCCTTCCTATTTCAAGAGCAGCACCCTGTGTTTTCACGCCGAGAATTTTTTGTAGACGAAGAACTGCTGAAAAGGCTTTATATTACTTATGGTTCAAGGAGATTAATATCAAAACCTAATTTTTTCCCTAAACAAATTTTCCAAAGTGATTTTCATAGATATGATTCAAAATACAAGATCAATTTGGTTTTGATCATAAATTTTTGGAAACCATTGTCTCTTAGACATAGACATATCAAGCATTTCAAACACATTCAAGAAATTGGTATCCACTTGGAACGTATGCAGCCATATTCTTCTCCATATTTATATAAACGTTGGTTGACCGAAAATACGAGATAAAGGGTTGATCGCTTCCAATCATTAATTCATCGCCAAAAGAGATGGCTCGGAACCAATATTTTATTATCTAATGAATCTTTTATTTATAATACTCTATTCGAGAGTTATCAATATTTATCAAATCTATTCCTATCTAACAGAGTGTTATTGGATCAAATTACAAAGACATTATTGGAGAAGGAATGTCTTTTTCCAAATGAATTTGAACACTCAATTTATACAACAGGATTAAGATTTGATATCAGCTGGGAAAATCTGGAATGAAGTAAAAGAAAATTGACCGGGCAGTAGGGTCGTGGGAATCAATGAGAGGTTCTGTTCTATATATGCTCCAATTTAAGATCCTATAATGAATCCTTTCTTGGTATTGTACAAAAATAGTAAGTATGTTGGAGGAAAAAAAAAAGACTTGATAGATATTTAATTTGAAGATAGGTTCCTCACTCTGAGATTTTGACCATGTAAGAGTAAGCATAGTAAAGACAAGCCAATTATCTTGAACTTAATGAGATATTCTCTACTATACTATTCTTACTCCTTATTTCCTCTATTTTGTTTCTAGAATTCTTTTTTCCCACACTGTTCGAAAGAGAGGAAAGGATAGAGACAAAGGATCTGACATGGATATAGTTGTTGAGGTTCAATCGTAATTCCCGGATCTTGAAAGATCTTGAGAGAGGTGGTATATGGTCAATCTATGTATCTATCTTCTCAATTTGTGGCCTTAATGAAATATACCTTATAATACGAGGGTGGATTCAGAATGGACTCCTCATTAGGTAGAGAAGATCTGATCCTACCTGTGATCCGTTGTCCTATTCCAAAAACGTTAACTTGCAGGTAATCGTCAGAATACCTCGTATAAACAGATAATATATCCCAATATATTGA
This sequence comes from Pinus albicaulis, assembly GCA_034641835.2. Taxonomy (NCBI): domain Eukaryota; kingdom Viridiplantae; phylum Streptophyta; class Pinopsida; order Pinales; family Pinaceae; genus Pinus; species Pinus albicaulis. Next base: position 18,501 of record JAXQQM020072173.1, on the reverse strand, counting down.
GAGACTCTCGTACGATATTTTCCATTGAATTCCTCATTCAATAAGCATGAGAAATATTATGCCTTGAAGAGGACTCGAACCTCCATGCTCTTAAGCACGAGATTTTGAGTCTGGTGTGTCTACCATTTCACCATCAAGGCATCCCAAAAGTGAATTCTATTCCATGCATATATATATATATATATATATATATATATATATATATATATATATATATATGCAAAATATTATGATCTATGAATATAGAATATATGTTATAGATAGTGTATTAAGTTATTGATATAGATTGGTCATATAGGTTCATCATATATCATCCAATTTTATTTTTATTTTCATTATCTGGAGGAGATTTCATATACATAAAGAAGACGATTGAACATCCTTTCTGTTATCTCAAAATCAGAGCCTGATAGGCTACTGATCAAGAAGACTCTGAGTAACTATTTCAAACCAGACTTTTAGTTGAGGCTTAGCCTCCTCAACCTGAGAGGGCTCTCTCAATAGGTTTATGATTTTCAAATAAGGATTAGAGGGCTAAATATATGAGTAAAATGGATAAAAATGGATAATTTTTTGTACCGCTAATCAAAAAACATCTAGTGGGCTTATGGAGTCAAGTGTGTTTTCAAAAAACATGAGTATCAGCTTCATATGGAAGTCAGGGCATTTCAGGGTTTAGATGCATCAACAGAATAGTAGGACAAAAAATAAACATAGTTCATGAACATATGAAGGAATTTAGAGCCCTTTCAGTGAATTATAAGTAACATACATTCATTCCACTGTAAGTAATTGAAAAAGGAAAACCATGAGAATATCAAACATCAATAACCCTTTCTGAATCCTGAGTGATGAAACCAATATCTTTGTATTAATATAAAAACACAGTTTCTACTACAACAAAACAATATGCTTGTTAATGAAAATTTCCAACCCTATGCAATTCGACTTCTTGTCTCTTATAGAGTCATCATTACATTCTTGGATTCTCTCCAAACATTTGAGAAAAATTCGAATTTTCTAGCTTGACACCTATCAACTGCTAAAACAAACTTTTAATTACATCTGACAGTTAAACTTTATGTTCTAGAGTCCTAATACAACTAGGATTAAAAATCTTTATTATAACTTAAAAACCTTATCTAAACATTAAATCTTCTATCTGACAGCTGCTCCTCCTAAAATTCGACCTTGATGATGTCCATCTCCTTGCTGTTAGATTGTATTGATTTTCTTCTTATCTGCCCTGAAAGATAGGAACATGCTCCTTGCAAAATAGCTATAGTGTTTCATTTATGTTTCTTCAAACCATCTGCTGACCAACTTGTGGTAAAAAACATGTGGCAATGTCTTATTAAACTCATGTGACTTCACCCTTCCAGCTGTGCCCAAACCAAACTTTTGAAGGAGTGCCAAAACTGTTAACATTGTTGCGCTACGAAACTGTCTGCTATTTTCGTAGCGCAGAACTTTACCTTTGAAAACTTCACTTGGAACCTTCATTTTACTGTGTTTTGCCATTGAATCTTCACTTGTGATCTCTATACATTCTTCAGAAACATCAAGGTTTAAAAAACAAGCCTTTTCTCCCTTTGAAACCTTGCAAGATTGTTCAAAATGCATCCTACAGCAGTTTCGTAGCGCATTATGAAACTACTGTGCATGACACCTACAACAGTTTCGTAGCGCGCTATGAAACTGTTGTGTCTATCTTTTCACAATTTTTTCCAAAATTTTAAGTTTCAAACCTTTACTACCATCCTTCCAGTTATATATAAGCTCTCATAATCAACAAAAATAAACTCTGAACTGCTTTCAAAAATGAAATCTTTCCACATAACCCCGAAAATGTGTTAGGAGATGTCACTTACTGTTTACACTAGTTTTTTCTATGGTTGATCTTCAGGCTTTGCTAGCTGTATTTCAAGATCTTCAAACTGCCTTTTAAGCCTTCTATTATTAGCTCTTAGTTTGGTATTAACTGTCCTTATGAAATTTTCTTCCTTGATTTTAGGGACGGTCCATATGTAGAATTGATCCTCATTGTTGATTGACTCAATGTTTGAAACCTTTTCTAGCTCCCACAACCCTTTCAAACTCTCAAAGTTTGACCTTTCTACAACATGCATTCTCACTTTCTTCTTCAATTTATCAATTTCAATGTTTTCAAGTCTGAGTTTGTCTTTAACCTCCTCATAACTACTCTTTTCTCTCTGAGTATTAAAAACTCTGTTTCTGTCTTCTTCAAGCATTGGCGATGATATATTTATGGGTTCTTCAAAAACATTTGCATCCTCACCTCATTTTTGGTCTATCTCCATGTCTGGCTGCTGCAATTTCTTAGACTGCCTAGTCAAGGGTTTTCTAGGCTTAAAGAAAAACTCTGACACTTCATCCTCAAAATCTAATTTTTTGGATGTTTTCAATTTCTTTGATTTGCCACCTGTATCCAGTTTGATGAGATCTGCTTGAACCAGGGGAGACTCTTCAATGTCAATAGCTTGTAATATATCATTCAAGTCACCTCTTAATTCCAAGTTTTCATTTGTGACCACAGCCTTACCCTTCTCATTTGACCTTTGACTCCTAGTCAACTTCTTCTGAGCTGTTTTACTAGTTGACTGTTCCTGAATTGTCTCTTTGACATGAGTTCTCTTCTTCTATGCAGATTGATGAGTCCTTTGGATATTCAATGATGTGTTTATCATCGGTTCCTTAACCTATTTCTTGGGCTTAATCTTGACAAACCTCCTTGATTTTGTTTCTGCAGGTTCAATAGTCTTTTATGGAGATGTTTCTTTGACTTGAGGGCTGGCACCTGTTCCTTCAACCCCTATTCCACTCAAAAAGAGAAATGGAAACCATTCTCTATTCACTTTCTGAAGCTCATGAAAAACTATTAACTTCACTAGACCATGATGAAATAATGAGGTTTCACATGCCTGAGTTTTCATCTATACTTTGTCTACCATCTTGGCCAGACTTCGAAATAGAAAGAAATGTAAGTCTAGAGAGATTATTCCTATGAAATGAAATAAGAGTTTAAAGTGGTAAGTGTACACCTTATGGTATCTCCCTTCACAGGTGAAGTACCTTTGGATGATGTAGAGCAGATTGGAAAATGCATCCTTTACAAAACTTCTTGGCACAACTTTGTTCAAATCAATATCCATAAACTCTGGTTTCAAAAATATTTTGCAGGGTTGCATTTCAAACCTAAAATTATTGAACCATCTATCTTCCCCCCTTGGAATTTCGGTGACTTCTGATATAACTTCAGGAGAAATTGGTAAATTGAGAAAACAAACCTTTGTGTTTGACCCTGTGAAGTTAATAGAAAACTCTTTGGTAACATGATTATGCCCTCCTTGAAGCTTTTTGCAGAACCTCCAACACCCTACCTTCTTGAAGGCTTCTTCAACAAATTTATCTCTTGTGAGAGCTTCTAAACCTTTAGTTTATGTTCTCATACAGTGACCAGACCTATGATTTCTCTTTTCTTATGTCATCTTCCTCCTGAAAACCCTATGTCTTCAGCAAAGCTGTAATAGACCTCCTTGTTGGATGAATTGGCTCGATTGAAAATTTGGTTCAACCTCGCTTGATTAGAAATCCTGCTTCATCCAGCAATTGTTTTCAAACTCACTTGATTAGCAAGTATCGAAACTATTGACATAACATCAATTGAGTTCAGCCTTGCTTGATTGAAATTCTTCCTCGCTTTATTGAGATTCTACCTCGCTTGAAAAATTAAGGAAAGCTCTGGTTTCTTATCATGAGCTTCTCTTTCAAACAATAGATATGCATGCAGTGTTTTCTTTGCATGAGACAAAATCAATGATAACCAACCCTTTTTCAAATTTGAAAAGGACTAATGAAAAATGACCCCTAATGAATCTCATAATGATTTCATAATTTCTTTGGATGGTTGCATGCATGAGGGAGGATTCATGGACTGACACCTAATCATGAAAATTTAACCAAAATTTATGGATGTAATAGCTAAACCAAAAAATTTCGAATCCCCGATTTCATAGTGCTGGTATTGTGATTTTGGGATTTTGCACTACGAAAATACCATCATTTTCGTAGCGCAGAAGAAATTTTTTACACTGAGCGCGCTACGAAAACATGGTTTCGTGGCTTATTCAAATTAAAAAGAAGAAGAAGAAGAAGAAGAAAAAGAAGTATGAGACTTCTAAAGAGTAAAGCAAGGTTGATGAACTTTATTTGGTGATGAAAATGAGACTTGTAACCTATGGCTTAGACCCTATAAAACATAAAAATGACTCAAACCCTATCTAATACCATGACTTAGGAGCAAGTATAAACTGACCAAGTTTAGAAAATTTTAATAGTGATAACACTTTTCTTTTTCAATTCAATAGAAACCTAAAAAATTGAATATGGTACAAAATAACAATATGTCAAGAACAGGTTTGATCCTATCCATTCTCATTCCAATTGATCTATCATTCCTGGAACCAGGAATAAATAATTTGATGTAGTATCTAACCACATATAATCTATATGTGCATATATATCCATTGCTATGCATTCAACGGTTGGAGAAACTATTTTGGAACGAAAGAAAATAAACGACTGGAATGATAGAGTTGTTGAAAATAGGATCCCTCAATTCTTTCTTTCATTTGGAACCGTGCATGAAACTCGAACCTCACACGGTTCCCAAGTGATAAAGAAGGAAGAAAATAAGAAATTCATTCCTTTTTTTATTACCTTCCTTGTGTATGTATAAGACCAAATCTATTGAATCAATAGAAAGTATTACCAATCCCTAAAATATCGTTGTTCATTCAAATATATTAGTTGTTTCTGACCTTGCTTTACCCTAATTGTGATTTTACCAAAAAAAAAATCAATTTTTTTTATTTTTAATTATTTTTAATTTTTTTTTCTTTTTCTTTCGGTAAAAGTGATGTATTGGTCCGAGTGGAGGTAGGGGTAACAGTCCTTTTCTTTCTCTTTTCCACATGTCCATAGAGTTTTTAGATATAGAAACATTTCTAAAAAATAAAGATGGATATCTATTCACTCTATTTTAGTAGATAGGTAATAATTTGTAAAATGAATTGCACTTCTTCATAAGGGGTCCATTGATTAAAAGAGATAGGAAAAATTTTGGATCCAATTCCTACAGTTATGGATATAAGCGCAATCCAAATTCCTGGAGAGTTATACATTTGTGTATCTATAAGATCATTTACTATTTCTTGAAGCTCAGCTCAATCTTTCCCCTGGAGAGACCATATAGCCAAGAAATACCATAAACCAGAATGGAATAAAAGAAAAGGAAACTATTTCAAACGATCTCAGGGTATAATTGAAAATGAAGTTTTCACTTTGTACATGTTATATCATGAATTAGTAATTTCTTTCAATCTCCGAAAGAGTAGAAAAAATTTCTAACTTCCAATTTTATGAGATTTACATAATCCTCATGAATAAGATCGAATATTCCTCCATAATATATCTCCTTTTTCCTTAAGGAAGCCTCCCCAAGAGGACTTAGATCTATCTATTATTTAAGTTCTTTCCTTCTTCTTTTTTCTCTTTTGTTCCAATAAAAATATTGCCCGATCTGAATGGGAATCAATTTCGAATTTATCAGAATATGTAAATCCACTATATAGATAGGTAGATCTCGATCTTGTTTATGAGTTAACGAAAATGTGCAAAAGCTCTATTGGCTTCTGCCATTCTATGAGTCTCTTCCTTTTTGCGTATAGCATTGCCATTCCCTCTAGCAGCATCCATTAATTCGTGACTCAATTTGAATTTCATATTTCGACCCAGACGTTTTCGAGATGCCTCTAATAACCAACGAATGGCAAGTACTTTTCCTTGGGTTGATCTTATCTCAGTGGGAACTCGATAAGTCGATCCACCCACACGTCTTGCTTTTACTGTTACATTGGGAGTTACTCTACGTATTGCTTGGCGTAGAACAGATAGTGGATTTTTCTCCGTCTTTTGTTGAATATTTTTGATGGCTCGATAAATAATTCGATAAGCCAATGATTTTTTTCCGTTTTTCAGAATACGGTTAACCACCATGTTAACTAATCGATTATGATAAATAGGATCGGATTTTGCAGTTTTTTTTTCTGCAGTACTTCGCCGTGACATGAGTGTGAAAAAGGTTTAATAATATATTTCATAAAGGCTGAAAATCATTTATTTTGGCTTTTTGACTCCATATTGTAGGGTGGATCTCTAAAGGTATGAAAGATCTCCCTCCAAACCGTACATACGACTTTCGTCGAATACGGCTTTCCACATGATTCTATCTACATAGATGAGATATATTATTTATGCATATAATTCTGTTTACTCACTCTCGATTGAGTATCCGTTCCCTTTCTTTCTTTTGCTATGATTGGAAATCCTGTATTTTACATATCTATACGATCAAGTCCTTAGGTTTACAAAATAGTGTATAAAAAAAGTGTTTCAAATCATTGCTATTTGACTTGAACCCGTTCTAAAAAGGTCAAGGTATTTTTAATTTTCTGTTGAAACAATCAGGGAAAACTTCGAAAATGATTTCGATATTGAACCTTGGACATATAATAGTTCCAAATCTCCTGAAAAATAAGATCGTTTTTTTCCACGGTAGCCTGCTCTAGTCCCCTGACAAAACGTTCGTTATTAGGTTAGCGATATACTTAACATGTTCCTAGCAATTCACATGGCATCATCATGAAATGATACAAGTATTAGATAAGTAAGAATATACAACGCACTAGAACGCCCTTGTTGACGATCTTTTACTTCGGCAGCATCTAGGGTTCCTCGAACAATGTGATATCTCACACCGGGTAAATCTTTAACCCTTCCTCCTCTTACTAATACTACAGAATTTTCTTGTAAATTATGGTCAATACCAGGTATATAAGCAGTGATTTCAAATCCAGAGGTTAATCGTACTCTGGCAACTTTACGTAAGGCAGAGTTTGGTTTTTTTGGGGTGATAGTGGAAAATTTGACAGATAAGTTTTCTTCACTGTCACTCTACAAAACCGTACATGAGATTTGCACCTCATACGGCTTCTCGTTCAATTTTTTTTTTTTTTTTCGAAGTAAGTTGGATTATTTTCGTTGTTCGAGAATCTTCATATTCCCTTTCTTTATGCATTGTGTCTCAAAGAGTAACTGGAACCAATTTAGTCAAACACATTTTCGTATTCTAATAAAAAACTAATGAATCCTATTTTTTATTTTAGGTAAAAAAGATTATGCAAAATCTTCGGGATTGCCTCTTCCTTCTCTATTCCCATCCTATAAGAACAGCGCCTGAAGAAATACTCTGTCGTATGAATCGACATTATTACATGCTAATTCCTTCTTGATATCTCGATATATCATTCCTACAAATCACAAATTGGATTCGAAATTGACGGGTTAATGTGAGCTTATCCATGTGGTTATACAATGTTCGAGTTTGAACAGGAATCAATTTAATGAAAGATTCTGGCTTTCGTGCTTTTGTTGGGGTTGTCCAAGATCATTTCGATGACCTACGTGGAGGGGGATATATATCCATATCTATCTGAGATATGATCTGATCGACTGCGTAAGTCCCACGAATAGCTGGCCAGGGATAGTATACGGAAAAGGAAGTTCTTTTTGATCTGATTAGTCAGTGATCTGGCTCGGTGAGTCCTTTTTCCTATGATGAACTGCTGGCATCAGTCCTATATCTTGTTTCTGTGGACCGGTGGAAAAGTGAGAGCTCAGCGGGAAGAGGATTGTACCACAAGAGAGCGAAGGGGTCAACCTGTTCCGAAGAGACAACATGGATTTCGGAAATGTAGTTGTACTCTTACATCGATCCAGATCAAGAAGTATTTCAATCCACGGGGGTAAATATTTGCTAGCTAGACGAGAGGATAGCAGTGCTAGTTACAAATTATGTTACGGTAGGATGTCAATTTATTTATATAAATTAGTTAACGGTTGGTTGCATAGGGTCTTCTCCTTAGTGCAAGAAGAACAATTTGATCCGTATCATCTCTGTATAATATTTACTCGATCTTGTTCTCCTTGTTCTTCCAAACAATATTGAGTCCTTTCCGCACACACTAGTGCTAGATCGGATCAAACATGCTGAACAAAATATTTTTCATGTTCATGTCAAACTTGCTTGATCAAGATAGATAAAATATTACTGATTTTACGGGACCATATGTTATGATTCGAATCAGTAGGAAATACTACTTTCGATAGGATTTACATAGGCTCCAATCTTTTTTCTCCTTTTTTTTTTCTTTTCGTAGTAGTGTGAAAAGAAGGAAGGTCTGTCTTCAAGTTGTTCGAGAGAAAATAGTGAGTTGTTTTGAGTCTCTCGACCCCTTGATAACTTATTATCAATAAGTAAGTTCTCCTTTCAGATGAGAGTAGGGAAGGGATATAACTCAGCGGTAGAGTGTCACCTTCACATGGTGGAAGTCATCAGTTCGAGCCTGATTATCCCTAAACCTAATGTAAGCCCTTCCATCAAACAAATTTTTGTTTTTCATCTTATAGCTCTCTTCACTCCAGAGAGCTCGTGTCATTTACATGAGCTCTTTTTCATGGTAGTAAAGAAGAAATGACCAAAATGGAGCTAGATCTTCAATCGGAAGATATCCAAATTGTCATAAGGAACAAAAGGGTTTCCGCCCATTTCATTAAATATTGATCATCATATCTTAGTAGTGAGTCGAGTGGTTGGCATGAGCTTTCCAATTATATTTAATCAATATTATATTATATATTCTATTCATTGGGATGAAAAAAAAAGGGAGAGAGAGGGGGTAACAAAGAAATGAAAAAAAGAAGATCCTGGATAATCAAATTGGAAGAGATACAAAGTTATCAATTTCTATGCAATCCATGGACCAAATCCAATTTGATGAGAATTTTAATTCAAATCCTTTCTCACCGGGAGCGCCTTATAAAGCTCTTTGACCCTATAATTCTCAGTACGTTGCTTTTACGCGATCTACGTAAAAGAAATCCATATTTTTTGGTCAAAGGTATAGTAGTACTTACATTATCGATCCTCATATATCACTTCAATCATAAAAGTAGTATGATTGAGAAAAAAAATTTCTATTCAATGAAACTCTTTCCTATACATAACTTTATGGAACTTGGAAATGAAACACTGGAAGAATATTTAAAGCCTTTCACTAAAAATTGGTTGATATTTCCACATCTTTTCCTGTCTTTCCAATTGAAAAGATCTTACAATCGATTCATAGAGCATTTTGATCCCATTAGTTTCAATTCAGGATATGTCAGGAACACGAACAAGAAGGATGAGATGATCTCGGAGAATCAAGGACCGAGCGAAATTCATTTGGAAAATAATGAGAAAGATCTCAATTTGAAGATCGATCATTATATGAATATATCATATAAAATATATGATAATATATCATGGAAATTTCAATTTCAATTGGTAGATTCCATTATTATTTTTAATGTTTTTGTCGAGAGAATGGATTGATTCAATTTGCAACATGTTTTTATAAAGAATATGCAGAGTTATCTATCTACGAGAGAAATGAATAAATGAAATACATAAGATGTCTTTCACATCAGAATATATGAATTAGCCCCATTGTTTCTTATGGCAGTTCCAAAAAAGCGTACTTCTAGATCAAAAAAAAAAATTCGTAAAAATGTTCGGAAGGGAAAAGCATATTGGGCCGCAATAAAAGCTTTTTCTTTAGCTAAATCTATCTCCACCGGTCATTCAAAAAGTTTTTATTGCATAGTCAATGATGATTCCTCTGGATCATCCGAATAAAAATTGACAGCAATTGATTTGGATGACCCGTAGAATATACGACACCACCCTCCAGGACCCTGGAGAATAGTGATGCAAAATCATTTTCTTCGGGTACTCCCAATGGTGGTCGTACGAAAGGGACACGGTCATTAATTAGTTTCACTACAGTACTTCCCTTCAGCCAATCTGTAGAAATGGGGAATTTATCAACCATTCCTCTATCCATTCCGCTCCGCCTTCCTACTGGAAGGGATTAGAGTTCCTCATTTTTGTAAGGATCCCGAATGAACTTCAGCATTACCATTATGCTACCGGAAATGTAGCGTAATCTTATCAACATACCAATCCATCCATTCCGATCCGAAACTAGGATCGAAACAATTTATTATTTTCTATAAATAATGGCACAGAACCTATGGAATCACGCATGGGGATGATATTATTTCATAATGGAATTGCTCGTGCATTTCGTAATAGATGCACGTTATTGCTCTATGACGAATAATGACTAATTCGTAGTTTCAGCTATCTTGATTCATTCTTCTTCTGTTTCTGCTCCTCCCAATGGTTCATCTCCCTATTGGGTCCCATTCTTTCCCTCCTTTATGGTTGGATAGAAAGGAGTGCTCAATCCTTTAGGATAACTCAAAGTAATCATCTTTCTTCGTATCTCTATCATTTATAATGCGTAATGCCCAAACTATTGTGACAGAGATACTAAAAAAGAGATGACTAATCTAGTGAAATTTGATCCTATTTATGAAACCCCCTTCTACATCTCCTCAAAATAGGATCAATTCATTCATTAACAGCCTATATATGGTAATATTAGGCTGATGGTAATATTAGCCTGTATGTAATATTATTGGGAGCTATCAATATATTTGGATGTCTCCCCTAAAATTGGAAATTCCAACAAGATAATAATCATATGGGAGATCATGGATCAGAAACATAGTTTCGTTCTAGATATGTATATAATCAAACCATCCAATCAAAAAGATTAGAAAGTGATGGTATAACCATTTATTGTTTGGAATCTAGCTGCTCCGATTCTTCCCATCGTAAGCGAAAATTGACAGATATTCTTTGTCCGATAATGCATGTGACTATTTCCCATTCTCTTTCGGAGCAGCGGGATCTGAACCCACGACCTCCATCACCCCAAGATGGCACGCTACCAAGCTGCGCCATGCTCCGATATAACTATCAACCAACAATAAAATTGATTCAAATTTTCATGTTAATGCCCTAACTTATATTTTATTTTGACTTATATTATATTCACAGATCACTCCCTCTGCTAGACACGTTCCATAACATTGACGATCTGGTGTAAATAAGCTAGTATGGTCCCTAGGAAGCCGCCATGGTGAAATTGGTAGACACGCTGCTCTTAGGAAGCAGTGCGAGAGCATCTCGGTTCAAATCCGAGTGGCGGTATTTTTCCAGGAAGATCTCATCCATCACTTCTTCCTATGTAAGAATATCTATTCAATCTATTTCCATTGTAATGAATCAATCCTATCTTTCCATCATAGATCTCATTCGGGAATAAAATGAATAAATGAGTTTATTATGATATTCATAACTTTAGAACATATATTGGCTCACATCTCTTTTTCTCTCATTTTGGTTGTCACTCTCATTTATTGGGGAACCTTAGTTTATCGAATTGAAGGACTAAGTAGTTCGGGAGGAAAGGGAATGATAGTTACTTTTGTTTGTACAACGGGATTATTAATTACTCGTTGGCTTTATTCAGGACATTTACCGTTGAGTAATTTGTATGAATCATTCATGTTCCTTTCCTGGAGTTCATCCGTGTTCCATATAGTTCTAGAAGTACGGAGTCGAGATGATCGGTGGTTGGGTGCAATCACCGCGCCAAGTGCTATGTTAACTCATGGTTTTGCTACTTTAGGTCTTCCGGAGGAAATGCAACGATCCGGAATGTTAGTACCCGCGCTACAATCTCATTGGTCAATGATGCATGTAAGTATGTTATTGTTCAGCTATGCAACCCTTTTATGTGGATCCCTAGCATCAATAGCTCTTCTAGTGATTATGTCCGGAGTAAATAGACAGGTTCTTTTTGGTGCGATGGACAATTTCTTTTCGCGATCCATTCTTCCCAATGAAAATTTTTATTCACATGAAAAGCAAAAAAGTGATTTGCAATACACTGTTTATTTTTCATCAACGAATTATCGTAAATGTAAATTGATTAAACAATTATATCATTGGAGTTATCGTGCAATTGGTCTCGGTTTTTCTCTTTCAACCATAGGTACTCTTTCTGGAGCAATATGGGCCAATGAAGCATGGGGATCTTATTGGAGCTGGGATCCGAAAGAAACTTTGGCATTAATTACTTGGACCATATTCGCAATCTATCTGCATACTAGAATGAATAAGGGTTGGCAGGGTGAGGAACCGGCAATTGTGGCTTCTTTAGGATTTTTTATAGTTTGGATCCATTATTTGGGGGTCAATCTATTAGGAATAGGGTTACACAGCTATGGATGGTTGGAACCATAAATGGACCGAATTACCGGAGGGAAAAGGAAGGATAGATTCGATCCAGTTCCTTAATAAAAATAAAATTGATTCCAGTTCCCGCATAGGAAAGAAAGGTATAATATCTCGAGGAGCAAATGACCCTAATTGGCCACTGGATATTGCGAAATGTGACTATTTAGGAGCAAATGATCCTAATTGGCCACTGCATATTGCTAAAATAAATAAATAAATGTGACTATAATATTTATTGTTTCAATTGGATCAATTAGTTATCAAGTTGGAAATGGTAATAGACGGAATGTATAGGTAATGAAAAGGAACCCGCAGATACAGGCAAACCCACAAATATTGTTGATAGAGTCAAGGCGCTCATTATAGAAGATATTTTCCATCTCTCTATAAAAACCCATACTTGATCCAAGATCTCAAGTATGGGATTTATCAGTGGATAAAAAAAAAAATAAAAAATATGATATCAGTAAGCTAGACCCATACTGCGCGTTGTCTCATGCCATAAATAAACACGGACACTCAAGAAATCTGTTGGACAAGCGGATTCACACCGCTTACAACCTACGCAGTCTTCTGTTCTTGGAGCAGAAGCAATTTGCTTAGCTTTACATCCTTCCCAATGTATCATTTCCAATACATCTGTAGGACAAGCTCGTACGCATTGGGTACAACCAATACATGTATCATAAATTTTGACCGAATGTGCCATTGGATCTCCATTAGTTACTAAAAAGTTTTAATTTGATAAGATCATATATAGCCATATATTCTAATATATGCCCAATAAAGAATGCTAATAACGGTATATTATGAATATAAAACGAATCAAGAATTGTAATCTCAATTCTATTTGGAACCGATCTGTATTTTGTCAATGGGACAAAGATATTTGGATCATTTTGATCCACCCAGTTCACCCCGAATATGGTCCAATCATGACAGGTCATTTTCATAATAAGTTTTATTTCGTTTTCTAAATGAGAAAACGAAATAAAAGAACGACTGGATCCGGGATTTCTAAAAATTGGATTGGAATTGAAAACTTAGAAATTAGCGGGTTTTTAGTCTACGAATACCCAATTGACCAATTAAATCATCATAACGAAGTTTATCCCTCTTGGATAGATAAACCAGAAGTTGCTTACGTTTGCTCAAAATAAGCCACAAACCCCTTTGGGATGAATAGTCTCTTCCATGCAATTGCAGATGCTGGGTAAGTCTTAGGACCCGATTAGTTAAAAAAAATACCTGAGATTCAACAGATCCTCTCTGTTTATCGGGAATCAGAGATGAACTAATGGAAAAATTCTTTATCATAAAAAAAAAAAAAATTTTTATCAGAGCTTCATTTTTTTTTCTCGAGTCAGAAAAAAGAATTAGATTCTTTCTTTCATTTTCATGGTTCATATAATAATTCTGATTCGTTCCGACCATTTCGATTTAAGAAAAATTGGTCGGATTCTTCTCACATTGATGAAACGGAACGAACAGTTTGGTTCAATTTTGGACATATTCTGAAACTCCATTGAATCAATCCATTCTTTTTTTTTTTTTTACGAAAATGGAATTGAAGCCAAAAATTTATCAATTGACATTTAGGGGATACATACGTATTCTCAACATCGCGGATCGACTCCCATCATTTGTATTGAACCAATATCTATTCATGCACAAAAGATCCTCTAATCGATAACTAGGCCAAAGAAAACATTTAATTCTTTGTGTTGTATCTACACTAAGATGTTGGTCTCTTTCCATGAGTTCTTCGTCATTTTGTATGGATTTTCTATTGGAAAATCCTACATGATCGTTCTCTAGTTCAAATCGATTCAATATTCGAAATTCTCTACAATGTTTTGGAAGCAAAATATATTCGAAATAGAAGGAACTAAAAATATTTTTTTCATCCCCCAGACCAACTCTTTTTCTTTTTTTCCAACTTCAACCACATATTAACAATTTTATATATAAGGAGATAATTACTAAGCATGCTTGATAAACAATATGGCTCGGAGGACACTATTGTTTTAGGGATTTCATCGTGTTTCTTTTTTGGAACATCCCTCCGAAACCGAATAAGATTTTTTCCCAATATTTCATTTGTATTGATATCCTTTGCATTACTATCCTTTGCATTACTATCCTTTGCATTGATTCATTTGCATTTCTATCCTTTGCATTGATATCATTTGCATTGCTATCCTTTGCATTGATATATTTTCCATAGCCTTTTATATCCTCATAAATAATAGGGAACATTAGATTCAAGTTAATATTTTCCTTTTGGGTCCGCATAAATTTTGTCGGATCCTCGGTTTCAATAATAATTCTGCAAATCCTTGCCATATCGTATAAATTTTCTTCCCCTATACATTTACCTTCTAATATTTTGTATTGATTAAGAACTTGATTATTTTTTATATTTCTATTAGTTTTTATATTTCTATTAGTTTTTATATTTCCATCAGTTTCTTGATCTTATACTTTTACTTTCAAACCAAATTGTTTCCGTTTTACCTTATCAGTTTGTTTATGTTCTACCTTACCAGTTTGTTTCTCTTCTACTTCACCAGTACCAGTTTGTTTCTATTCTACTTCACCAGTACCAGTTTGTTTCTCTTCTACTTTACCAGTACTATTTTGTTTCTCTTCACCAGTACTAGTTTTTTTCTCTTCTACTTTTTTGTTCTGAACATCTGCTCTAATAATACCTATTCTTTCCTCTAGAACTTTGATTCTTTCCTCCCGTTCTTCTTCCTATATTTATTTCCACTCTTGCGCTTCGCTTAAAATAGAATATCTTGGTATGAACTTCGAGTTATCATATATGTTCTCTTTTCCCGAAAGTTCCAGGAATAACCAGAATTTTAAATCTAATCCAGATCTTCTCTTCTCGATTTTCAAAGAATCCATAATGCCAAAGTTGTCTCTTCTCTTCTCAATTTTGAGAATATCTGAATCTTTTGTAAAATTGAGAATATCCGAATCTTTTTTCAAATTGAGAATATCCGAATCTTTTTGTCAAATTAAGAATATACAATTCTTTTGTAGAATTGAGATAACTATATGATAAGAGATCGTATCTGTAACATTTGTTCATTTTTCGAAGTAGTCCCAAAGAAATTTCTATCACAGTCACAAATATATAATCTTTTTTTTGTTCACAGGGAATGAATCGTTCTTCATAGCATGTACATTTCTCATTGACTCTATTTCTCCATTTTTATGGGTTTATCCTAGACATATCTATGGGGATAATTTGTACTAGTCAAAACATTTCAACCATTGTTTCCAGTCATTCTCTTTCAGATCTTGTGGTTTTTCGTGATCCAATATTCTTTGTATATCTAATAATTATTTGATCTTCTTCTTGATCAAGGGATATGATGTTTAGGCTCAATATTTAAAAAAATAATTTGAATAGGACCTGTCGATTGCCCCTATCTGCCATATCTTGTGAAATACATATGCTTGGGACATTGAGAACATGTTTCGATCACGACGAATTTCAAAATCTTGTATTTTTTAGTTGATCGAATAGTAGTTGGTAATTTTACCTCTATTTAGTTTTGAAATATAATTATTGATAATGAATATTCATTCGTAAATTGTTGCTATATTCCCCGTGGATCGAATCCAAAATTTGATATTTGACCCAATGAAATGAATAACACTTAGAAAGAGATATCGGTCCATTCCTTTGAGAAAAAGTTTCATTAATTTCATTAAATAGAACCTTTTTCCAGATTAATTGGACACTTTTATTTCGAAATCGACTAGGTATTCACTGAATATGAATCAATCATTTTTTTAATGTTGATCCTAATATGTTAAAACTTCCCTTCGATCTGATATGAATCTCTGAATCCATCAGAGACATTCTAGTTATAGGAGAGCTATTTATGATTGCAATAGATTTGATCCGCTCTTTCATTGTGGTCGTCCAATCATCTGGATCTTTCACATTAATTGTTTGGGTTTCATATCCAAATTTATCATTAACTTCTGATGAATCATTTTCACTACCCATAGGAGTAGTCTCAGTCTCACTTAGTAATTTATTTTGTATCCGGTCATTAAGTTCACTTTTGTCTATATATCTAACTCGTCGAACGCGTCTTATTCCTATAGATCCCATCAATTGTCTCTTCACTTTTTTGAAGATAATCAATTCTCTCTTCAATCCTTTCTTCAATCCCTTCTTCACTTTTTTGAAGATAGGTTGAAAAAAATCGGAAAAAAATCCTAGCTTTGGGTTTGGCTCACCGAAAGGTATGTCAGTTTCGAATCCAAGGGTTGTAAATAACTCCAACGCATTCTTTTTTTAGATTGGAGTTTAGATATATGCCAAGGCTTCAAAAAAAAAGGAAATATAAGCTTTATCTTCATACCATATTTGTACCATTTTTCTGGGAATTCTATTTTAGAAAATTCGGTACCATCAGAACCGCATTTGATATGCATTTCTTCCCTCATTTCTTCCCAATCTTCAAAAAATTTGGGGACTTGAAATAATAATATATGACCAATATTTTTGGCTATTTTAAGTGATGGTAATATTATCATTTTTCTAATATTTGATTGAGCCACTAATATGAAACCTCTGAAATAGTGCACTTCTGGCCACACTAAACATACGTGCTCAGCAAGTGTCGTACTATGGAGGACTGGATCCAAGTCTTTGCCTCTATGGATTTTCTCCCTAACTTATTTCTGGATTTGTTCCTGATTCACTCTACCAGAATCAAACGTGTCATAATAATCTTTAGGATAAGTGGGTATTTCCATTCTTCTAAAAAAGAAGAGGGAATGTACATTCGGTTGTACCCTCTTCCATATCATAATTTTCCATCTTTTAGCGTGTATGGATCCTCTAATTAAGCTCCGACGATAATCTGACTTGACATGATAACATTTTACAACTATTATTTCTTCCCCAAAATGAAGGGTCAGTTTACTTTTGACCTTTCTTGTATGAATCCTATTCGTTGAGATTTGAATTAGGGTTGTATCATCATCACCATGTTCACCCATCATCAAACCAGATGACCATTGAGGAAAATGTTTTTTAATTTCTCTAAATTGGAGAGGTTAATTTAATAGTATTTCCCCGTAAAGGTCAATAAAATATTTTGTTTGCATTGAATCATCCGTAGATACATTCCCGCGATAATTTTGTAGTATTGTCCACTCATGTTACGCCAAAGGCTCGAAAAGGAAAATCTGTTCCGTAGTAAAAAGAGAAAGAATCAATTCTCATTTTATGGTACCTGTGGGTGCAACGTTTCTACCATCAATTCGGTTGTAAATATTCACTAAAGATTTTGTGTAGATCCGTTCATTACATGAAGCTATTTTCGGTGTGAGATCCATATAGGCCACTCGAAAGGCTATTTCCAACCACATGAAATGTATCAACGAATCATCATCTTTTGTATAGATTTCTTGGATCTACATTTTCAAAATATGTTTTGGATAGATCAGTTTACCAAAAGAAGAATCTATATTTTACAAATACTCTTCAAATATATTCTTTGCTTGATTTGGAATTATTCATTCTGCTAATGGATAAAGTCACTTCAAAATAGGTTCAACTTTTCCTCTTTTCGATGATTTAGTGCACGGAACAAGCGAACAAAAAGTAACTATAGGTAAGGGTTCCCAGGGTAGTCGAAAGCTTCTGTGTTCCAATTCCTGCCAATGCTCAAAGATATGGTACCCATACCCAAATTGATCATTCGGAAATACCTCTTTACGGTTTTTTATAGGTATCTCTATAATATCCAAAAGATTCGAAATGATCGAAATGATCAAATCGTTCATCATTTTTGGGGACTCGAATTGGTCTATTGTTCCACGCAATTCCCCATTAAGGAATGGATCATACATTTCAGTAAAATAATCCCCCTGAGAATTGGAGAATTTCACTCTCCTTTCTATAACATTTTCAGCGGGAGATCCGTCGCTTAGAGATTTCACTCGATCCAAAAATTCATCCCCTAAAGAATCTCTTCTTATTTTCATGGTATGGTTCCATCTATGATAAGGATCCTCAAATAAGCAAGAAGTATCTAAAATATCTCTATATTTCCCGAGCTTTTCCCCAAGGGCCAATACACTAGGTAAAAGCGTAAAAGAGATTATTTTTTTTCCATCACTCGAGT